>JAASGK010000200.1:0-34656 GCA_023334195.1 Globisporangium emineosum
GCTACCTCCAAAGGCTCGTCGAGAGTATGACGTCAAGAATGGTTGAGGTTGTGCTGAGCAGAGGCGCTTCCATCGACCGTTGAAGCACATTTACTCAAGTGCGGACGGACTTTTGAGCATAGCCGAAATCTCCGATTTTTTTTTTTAAATTCCTTTGTTTTTCAGTTTAATTCAAGTTTACAGATCTTTTTTGTATGTTATTATACACAATATGTATAGCTGGTGGCGTCTGAAAATGATTGCCAGCGATACATTTTTTTAAATATGGGTGCGGACGGACTTTTGCGCAGCACTGTACAACCTGTTTAGTTTTTTTAAATACCGTTCATTTGTCTAACTTCTATAGACAAATTCCATCATAATTTTTTAATTAATATATTATGCAGAGTCAAAATTGCACACGACCAACATATAACAACGAAGAGAAAGAGAACTGCTGCACTTGCAAGCACGACAAGCAGCAAGCACCACCTTCACTAGCTTTACTGGTGCCTGTAGTTGCATCGCGCTTCTGTCGCATGGGCGGCGGTGGTGCGGCTCCGTCGCCTGCACCTGTCTCCTCGCGTTGTTGCACTTGTGCCTTAGCATTTGCTTGTTGCTTGCGCAACAACTCTAAATATCACAATAAATCAGCAGTCATATAAAGAGTACATTTTGGGTGATACTGATGGAAAATGGGCTCAAAATCATTTTCTAGATTAAAAACTTCGTTCACACATTGGTTATGCATGTGCCTATTCCTCTTTAAAGTTGATAGTTTTATCGATCATAAAGACTGCATATTTGGAAAGACTGTACAAAGGTTTCCCTGAGACCAACTGCTGAACTTCCAAGTGCGATTGTGACGCAGCCATCTCATTTGTGAACCTGACTTGCGGTGACACTCTTCAACTGTGATGGCGGAGGAGACTGTGTGAATTTGCTCAACTACAACTTTACTTTCCAAAGACAGGCCAGCCATGAGCTCCGGCATTCACAATTTAAAGTCACCCCCAGTCCTGTCAATCAAATGCTTCGAAGTCTTGCCTTTGGGGCCTCTTCATTGCCAGTCCAATTGACAAACACCTCGGAAGGCAATTCGCCAACCAAGCTCGTCTGATCGGTCAGTCAAAGATCCATGGAACGATTCTGCACACGATGAAACGTGAAGTGGTGACGTGGGCAAAACCATTCGATCATTTCCGATTTGCGTCCAAGTTCAGTTTTTCCACCAGGCAGCCAATTTAGTTCCACACTGTGAGTGGAATCTCGAGGAGCTCCGAACTAACGCGTGCGCTTAGTCGCAACGCATCGTTCTCGCTAGCGAAATCTCCAGTGCACAACACTCAGTTTGATTCCTCCTCACGACTGATCCTCATCACTCCCAGCTGCAACCTGCGGTCGTGACGCTTCGGAGACATTTCTCCATTTCCACAAGAAAATCCCCAAGTTCCGGGTGCAACTCAATATGAGGCACTGAGGCCAGGCAGTTGATTCGTCCCCGCGCACCAGAGATGGCTACCACAGCCGCTACTAATCCCACGGCCAACTGCAACGAGCATCGACCTTAACGCTACAATGTTTCTTAGGACGAACAAGCCCAAGGCGAGTCCCCCGTTGCGCCGCAGGTGGCGGTGGACTCCGGCAAGAGGTTTCAGTTGATCTGACCATCTTGAAGCAAGCGCACACCGTGCGATGTCCAGTTTCCCCAGCTGGGAAACCGATCAGAACGACAAAACAGGGTGCCGTTCTCGAATCTGTGCGTTCTTTTCCTGTGACAATTGAAAAGCACCCACATCTGTCCAAGTCGATATCCTGTTTACGTCACGACCGGATGGCGCCAAAGTTCAAGTTATCCAACCTCGTATAATGCATCATCTACTTTTATGTGATGTAAACCTACAATAACAGGGTTTATTTCTGTTGTACTGTATTGCATGTAAAAATATAGACTCTATTCACAAATATGAACATTCTAAAGGGCAAAGCTGAAGTTTGTGCGTGTCGACAAAACATGCACAAAAAACGCAAGCGTAGCATGATGGGCGCGATTGCTTGCGTTGCATTGGCTGCTGCCTCTCATCTCGTCGGCCTCACCTGCTGCGACCGCCTCGCGTGCGCAAATGGGCAGCTCACAATTGCTTTTGCACCAGAAGACGCACACGAAGCACCCCGCAACCTCAGTCCCCTCCCATCGTCACTATCATCATGCTCTGCCAACGCCGCGCCTCCAACCTGATCAGCTCGCGCTTCCTCAACAACGCGCGCCGCCACCTCTCGGCTGCGACACCCGCGCCCTCGACAGCACGCGTGCAGCAGGAAGAGCGCGCGCCGACGCGCTACATGCCGGCGACCGCGAACGGCCGCTTCCTCATCGAGCAGCTCAATGAGCACTGGAGCTCGGCGGTCGCGGCGATCGACTTCAAGGCCGGCAACGTCATCGGCACGGCCCCAGGCATCTTTGTAAGTTTGCACGTACCTATTGCTACCCCTGCTTCTCTCAGCCCCCACGCGATTGTTTTACTGACTTGGTGTGATGCCGTTGTTGTTGATCCACTATAGCACTCCCGCCCAACGCGCTTCACGATCCAAGTGGACACGTCCAAGCACCTGGAGTTCGCCGGCGGCCTCGAGTACGTGAACCACAGCTGCGAGCCGAACGCGCGCCTCGTGGTGTCAGAAAACACGCCGGAAGTCGCGTTCGTCGCGACGCGCGACATCAAGGAGGGCGAGCACCTGTCGTTCGACTACAGCACGAGCGAGTGGGACATGGACGAGAAATTCGACTGCCGGTGCGGCTCGCACAAGTGCCGCGGCCACATTGGCGGTGCCAAGTACCTGAAGGACGAGCACGTCGCAGCGTCAATGCCGCTGTTCACACCGCCGATCCTACGCCTGCTGCTCGACCGCAAGATTGGCTCGTCCAGCTCCAGCACGAAGTAGAGCGCTTGCTTGTTTGGCTGGCCGCGTACACTGTAGCTGCTGAAGAGGTACAATTCGGCGGTGACGTTTTTGTTCATATCTAATATGGTGATCGTCCGTATATCATAAAGAGTAAATAAAGAAGAGAAAGCACACTACTTACCCATCAATCGTCTTCTATTCCTCTTGGTTGCGGAGCAGATCGTCGAGGATGAAGTTGGTGATCCGCTCTTGCAGCTGCGCCGATTCGTAGTTGAGAAGCGAAGTGGTGAGCAGCATGGGTCTGCGCGACGAAGAAGTTCGAGACGTGGGCGTGGGTGTGCGTGGATAGAAGGCCGACCGTGGAGTGGTTGCGGAGGTGGAAATCATATTCGCAGCAGGCACTCCGCCTGACGTCGCAGCAAGGATCAAATTACGGCGCATTTGGTCTGCGACTTGCGAGACACTCATGCGAAACTGGGTCTGCATCATTTGCAGATCTTCGCGCGTGACTTGGCTGTTGTCCATCTCAGATGAGAGGCTCTGCGTCTGCCGCTTGAGCTCGTCGCTCCCAGCTGAGCGAATTGACAGGATCCGCTCGATTTCCACTTCAACCTCTTGCTTTAGAGCTGCGATATCGACGTTTTGATCGCTAGTCACTCCGTCACGTTGAATGAAGGTGGTATGCTTGGATAGGATGCTGTTGGCAGTGTCTTGAACAACCTCATAGAGCACGCGAGCGGATCTCAGAGCGGTTGTTTGCTTCACGTCGCTGTATGCAGGCAAAACAACCTAGGAGTCGTATTGAAACACATGTGAAGCAAGTCAATACCTCTGTCAGTCATCAACAGTCATCCATGTGATCAAGGGCACTTACGCCATCCGCGCTGATCTCGAGTTGCTGAATGATCGAACTCACAAACTCTCTCTCAGCGAATGGTGAAACGACTGCAGTCTCTCGATTCGCTTTCTCCATCGATTCTCCACGAGAAGCTGTCACTTTCACCGCATCAAGAGCAGCTCTTTCAATAGCCGGTGTATCGTTGACGTACTCGCGAGAAATCGTGTTTGCTTTCATGGTATTGCTTTGTCGTTGCTTCTTTTTCTTGAGGCTCGAAGCGACTCCAGCGCTCAGCACTTCGGCGTAGAGCTCTTCAAAGACAGTGTCCGCGAGCTGATCGGCGCGCATATCTCTGGACGCAGCTCCCGGTTCTGCCAGCGTCACTTGAATCATGTCGCCTCTAGTATTCGTTTCTGCATCGGGTAGAGTTTCAGCTTCCAAGCGATCAGCTGCATCGACATCTGTGGAGATGCTTTCAATAGACTCCTCGCTAATATCGCTTCTGTCACCGTTGTCCGACTCCCTCGCTAATTCCCCAGCATCCTGTTCTTCGACCGGATCAGTTGAGAGCTGACGTCGCATTTCTTGTGTATCTACACATACATCACAACGTATTCAATCGCGACTTCACTGACAAATGTTCTGCTACAATGCTCGTACCTTTCATGACATCGGCAAACAAGTCCTCGTAAATCGCGTCTGTTAGACGACCCACAAGCTCGCTTCCTTCCCTGTGTGCAGGCAAATCCTGTGGATTATCCGCTCCAGCGTCTGTCACATCTCGACATTGTTCCAGATTAAACCCCGAGTTCTCTGCAACTTCACCATCAGTCGTTCGATGCTGCCCAGCTCTTTCAGCTGCTTCTTTCGATGCAGGAGAGTCGCATCCTCCGCTCGTAGTTTTTTCTTCATCGCCTGCGTCAGGGCTTGCCAATGGTGCGCTTTCGTCGCCATCACCCTCGGACGCGATTTCTTCATCAGCAAAATCGTCGTCCTTTTGATCCACTCCTGATTCTTCTTTTGACGTGAGTACGCTATCGGGATCGCTTGGTTTGTGGTATTCCAGACGATCTACCACTTCGACATGGTCGAATGAAGCCAAGAGATCTTCATCTGAGCTGGCTGTTGGCTCTATAGCTTCGACGTATGAGTATCCACTCAGCAAATCGACTGCGTCAGAGTCGAGCTGAACAGGAGTCTCGTGAGTTAGGGACGCGTCTTGATTTCGTAGCGAATCTTCATTTTCCAACAAGGCTTGATCGTCACCATCAATTTTCTCGATTTTTTTCACCGGTGCGCCATCATCGGCGAGAGGTACACTACAAGACTTTGAGTCATCCGCGTCCTCGAGCTCCTCAGCTTCGCACACGGCTATACCAGGTCCTGTAGGCAACATCGGCTCAGCAACGGCAGGCACACGCTCCACTTCCTCGATGTACACGTATCCAGTCAGCAAATCAAAGCCCTCTGCGAGACTCGCCACTATGGCGCTGTCGGTTTGGCAAATCATATCGCTCGTCGCACCCCACACTGGCTTCTTGCTCTTTGTCGGTGTTGCTTCTTCATTGGTTGTGCGTTGCTCCAGTTTGATGTCTGGGACTTCAGCGATCTCTACAAAGTCAAAGCCTTCCAAGAGATCGGGTCGACTTAGATTGAGGGTTTTTGCCTTGAAGTCAGAGTGCTTCGCTTCAAGTTCCATGGTTTCAAGTCGATTTCTCTGCCGAGTCAGCTCCAACGCCGCCTCGTTCATTCGCAGATTCGCTTCCACGCGCTCCATCTCGTCCCACAGAAGCCTCTCTTCGCCAGTGAGCTGCTCCTTGCGCTTTTCGACTCGCATGTGCTTCTGGACAGATAGAATCTCGTATTTCCGAGCCAAAATCATCTGCTTCAGCTCTTCCAATCGCTTCGTCTGCTCCTCGATGCTCTTCGACAGAACTTCTTCTTCGTAGCTTACGGAGACCGACAATTGCGCTGGGAGCACGCCTGAACTCTCGTTTAGCTCAACTTGAGGAGCAACAGACAAGTCATGAGCTTCGTGATCAACTGAGTCTGCATTGGTTGTTGCTTCTACTGGTGACTGATGGAACTGAGAGGTGACAGCATCCAATGCCGTGGAGAGATGGTCGATGGGAACCTCGTCTTGCTGGCCATGGGTATTGCTAAGCTGGTCAGGCTTGGAACCAAGAGTTGGTGCATCCTGGGTTTCCTCCGCACTCTCGAATCCTTCATCTTCAGGAGAGGGCTTTAGGTCCGCTGCAGATGCTTCAGAGGCTCTTTCAAACTCCTCTTCAGCGTACTCATCATCGTTGTACTCGTCTGACGCCGCTTCATCATCTTTAACAGTCGTCACTTTCATTTTAGTCTCATCGCCACGTTGTTCTTCGTCTCCTTCGTCTCTCTTCATGGACGTTGCTGATTTCGCCTCATCAAACGATTCATCTTCGTACTCGGCGTAATCATCGACGCTCGCTTCACCATCACTTGCCACCTCCGCATCCTCTTTTGCTTTGTCGCCAAGATCGTTCGATGATTCGGCTTCATCATCCACCGCAAGCTCACTTGGAATCTCCGAGCCTTCAGCGCCATCTCCGGACACACTCGCAAAATCTTCAGCATCGGACGCAATTTCATCCTCAGCTTCGTCAACTTCGTCTGCAGTTTTATTTGCATGAACGTCCTCGACAAGTTGGCTCTCTTCCTTTGCAAAGGAGGATCGATAATCTTCCTTATACGCGGCAGCTTCTTCGTAGCTATTGTCGGCAGGACTCTGTTCGTTTTCGAAAGAGTCGACTTCATACTCGTCATTCGGATCGGCTTCTGCTTTGATAGATTGGGCAATTTCTTGAGGCTTGACAATAGGTGCATCTGCTACCACGCGTGGTTTCGAAGCCGGAACATTCTTTGAGAGCATACTCTGAGCAGTATCAAGTGTAAGCACCTTTGCATTCTTAGCTCCCGAGTCTGGAACCGTAGCGAAGCCTGGGAAGGTTTGCTTCACAGTCGCCATCTCATGCTCCAGTTGCTGTTTGATTTGCTCCTTCGCTTTGCTCAGCTCGCTGTCGACGTCCATCTGGATCGCTAGCTGCGCGAGTGTGTTCACCTGCCGCTTCTCTTCTTCAAGCTTGAATTTGTCCCTCTCCATCTTGATTAGACGTTCTTTCGCTTGCACAAGCTCAATCGCCTTGATCTTCTTTCGTGCCAACTTATCTTCTGCGTGCTTGACTTCAACTTCGCTGTGCTTCTCTGTTAGCTCCTGTAGCTGATTCACTTGCTCAATCAACAACTTTGTCGTCGACGAGTCTTCGGATCCAGATTGGTCAACCACGATTGTTGCTCCACCGACATCAAGTTGCTTTGACAAGCCTTGCGATTCATCCTCGCCGCCTTCGTGAAGCGTACCATCCGCTTCAAAATCACTGGAGTAGAGCAGATTTTTTTCAGCCTTCGCGGTTTCATTTTCTTGCTCGTCCTGGATTGAAGCGGCAACTTGAACGTCGTCGTCTTTGTCTTCTTCAAAGTCGTCCTCAAAGTTCTCCGAGTGGACCTGTGAAGAGGCATCGTCGTCGTTCACGCCGTGTTGCTCGCCATCCTTGCTCGCTTTGTGAACAATTTCATCTTTATCATCGTCAACCACCATTTGTTCCAAAGGCTTCGTTCCTCCGCTTTCACTAATTGAAGCAAACTCGTCCTCGTAGTCGCCCTCACTCTCTTGATCTGCCTCCTCTCCCTTATCTTTGCCGCCGCCTGAATGTTTCTCGATCTCATCTTCAGCAACAGAGACTTCTTCGCTTGGAGTCTCACTCTTGCCTGAGTACTTCTCGAAATCGTCGTCGATCGAGCCATCAACATTGTCATTTTCATCCTCGAGCTTCTGCGCTGCGCCTCGTGCATCACTATTGCTCACAGAGGCAAACTCTTCGTCGTACGCGTCTTCTTCTTCACTAACGTGCTCACTCTTGACGCTTTCTTTTGCTGACGCATCGTCTTCGTCAATCTCCGAAGCCTCCTCTTCGTCGTCCTTGCTGCTGGCGATGCTGCCCCGGGATGATTTTACGCCATTTTCGCTAACTTCGTCATCATCCGGTTTGATCTCCGCTTTTCCACTGGCCGAGTCAAATTCGTCATCGTACTCATTCTGAACACTGCTCGTCTTGCTTTCGTGCTCATTGCTATTGAATTCTGTGGTTGGGACTTGATGGGCCGGTTTGCTTCGTTCTTTGAAAACTGGAGTTGCCGAAGCATATAGATATGTCTGCGATGACACAGGAATGGTCACACTTGAATCTGCTCCAGACATGAGGGACTGGAAGGCTAGCAAATCTTGATAGTAGCGCGCCATCGACGCAGCCCGGAGACTCTCGAGGTTTGCCTTTTCTGATAGAAATGCCATTTTGGTTGCTTCTTTCCGTAGCAAAAGCTCCTGCTGTTTACTTGACGCGTTCATGTCCGCAATCGCTTTGTCAATAGACTGGAGATCACGATGAAACTTTCTCTCGAGGACTTGCAGCCGCACGAGCAGCAGGGATTCGTCACTTTTTTTGCGCATTTCAAGATCTCGTTGATATGCTTGAGCTAAGTCGTCTGAGCGAGCACCTGCATTCCCCAAGTCGACCGAGAATATATCTGTTTCGAGACGCTGAAAGGCAACATCTTGTCTCGTTCTGACCTCTATCGATATTGCTTGCTCCGGGATTTGGGGTGTTATTGCTTTTGGAGCAGGTTTGCTTTTCGGTTCTTCTTTCACACTCCCACTAAACTTGGATGAGTATGCTGAGCCACCAGAGGCCACTTCGTCACTCTCCTTGAAGCCGCTTTCACCTTGAATCACATCTTGAATATCGTCAGCAGATACGATACTTGCGCTGCTTGCTTCATCATCTTCTCCTTCGTCTTCGTCTGCGATCTCCGAATCAACGCTTCCACTCTTCTTGACTGCCTGAGCTTGAGAAGTAGAGACATCGAAATCATCTTCATATCCCATTGAAGCAGGCGCACTTTGTGCCGTGGAGTTGTCCCTGTCGCTCGTGTATTTTCCGTCGCTGATAGCGCTCGTTATACCAATGGCAGAAGATGCCACACTGCCACTTCCGTCGCTCTGTGCATCAAGTCTCTCCTCGTCATCGTCATACTCTCCATTGTGAATTTCGTCATCTTCATACGGGTTTGTGGACGGTGCTGTAGACTGTTTCAGTTTTTCAGGCAGCTCATCTTCATCCGATACACTCTCAGCGTCGCTGCCGTGCTTTGACTCCACTTCGCTTTCCTGATCATTTTCATCGTCGTCTGGAATCTCGTTTGCTGACCCAGAGGACATCATCTCGGATGTCGACTTTTCGGCTTTCTTGACGCTGTCTTGAATCATGACGGATTGACTCTCGCGCTCAAAATTGTCTTCTTCGTATTCTTCTTCGCTGTATGCTTCCTCATCAACAGAAATCACGCCAGTCGTGGATATTGCTGGAACACCTCCAGGTTGTTGTATTGCTTGGAATTGGTTTACTGCTGCGTTCTGAAGGACCAACTCTTTCTCAGGAGTTTCGTACTGAACAGCAGCATCGGCGAAATGCGGACTCGTGGAAGTTCCCGACTCAGCGTAGAGCTTTGCGTTCGTCGCTGCGTCCGCGCGCTTGAGCTCGTCTGTTTGCACTGTTGACTCTCGCAAGTTCGCCCTTTTGAGCTCATTCTGCATACCCGCATTGGTTGCAGCGAGTTCGATTGCCTGGGCGTGCTGAATGGTCTCGAGTTCCTGCATCACGTCTTGCAGGTCGCCGTCGAATTGCTTGGATAAGATCGCGTGCTCGAGTGCGAGTTGGTGGCTTGTCAGGTTGTTCTCCATCTCTTCCTTGAACGCGTTCGCGACATTCATCGTCTCGACTTGCGCTTGCTCGACGACCTGGGCTTGCTCCATCATCGAAAGTTGCAAGTGAGCGTCGTGGATCGCTTCGTGGTACTCCACTTCTGCTAAAAGCAGGCGTGCCAGCGCTTTTGGAGAGTGCACTCGCTTCAATTCATCCTGATAGTTTTGAGAAAAGAGCACGTCTTCGACCTGGTGCTGCTGTTGTGTTTGTTGCAATACGAGCTCGGATCGATCGATCACAGTTCTGGATTTTCCACTGCTGTTGTTGCGTGTTAGCGACTCGGAGTTGGCAAGCATGTCGTTCCAAAACATCGATGCTGGAGGTTTACCATGCTGCAAGTCGGATTCTTGTCTTTCGGAATCCGACGATGCGGCAGTCGCTATGGTGACTGACACTGCTTGTTGCTCTCGCATCCTCTCATCTTCGATTTCTCGCATGATATCTTCAAGGCGATTAAATTGCAGCACCGACTCGACGCTGTTGGGATCTGCATGAGCCTCCACGTGCTCTTCACTTTCGCTTTCGTCGTCGGAATCGGACACGTGCCGTGCAGTCAACGAATCCATGACGGCTTTGAGCTGTTGGTCTTTCAGATCCTGCTCCAGCTTCACTGCTTCTAGCTCTTGTTGACGCTGCTTCTCGGCTTGTGCTTTCAGTTTCTGCTGCTGCTGGAGCCAGATCTTCTTCGCAGTGCTGTTGATCACGCTGAGCGAGTCGTCCGCTTCACGAACCATCCTCAAGAATGCTTCGTTTGCTTCAGTCGTCTTGGTCGATGGAGGAGTCAGAAAAGCACGCATTGGAGCAATTTCGTCTCTTTCAGCGTGGGAACTTGAATGGCTTGACGTGTTCACTTGCTCAGCATCTTCGTTGGTCATCTCAGTTTGGTCTCTCAAGTGGCGTTGCTGCATGTAAGCGTGAATGGAAGCTTCAAACTGGTCTGTCGAGTGGCTCGACTGATCAGAACCTAACGATTCGCGAGGGCCGAAGAGTAGCTGCTCTCGGTCAAAGTGAAGATCCGATCTTGGCGAGGCGCTTGAAGAAGCAGAAGAGGAATGTTTTGGAGAACTGCCACCACCGCTACCAGCATCACCGTCGTCACTGTGATGCTCCATCGGCCACTCAACCTTGATATTGTGGACTCCGATGGATCGAAGGTCAAACTCGTGGGCGCCATCAATGTAATCCATGTGCGATGTCGCCGTATCGACAGCGATAGACGCGCTGGTGGGGGGCCGAACTTCTTCTGTGTTCATGCTCATATGAAGTCGCGCATCAGCTATTCGGTGCTCTTCGCTCTCGTTATCTTCTTCACGATCAGAGGTCTCATCGGGTGCACTCTGATCATCTCCCGAGTCGTTGGACAATTCTTCTTGAACTTCATCAAACCGCTTCAGCACACTTTCTCCGTCATCAGAGTGCTCGTGTTTTTCCTCGCGATCTACACTCACTGCGTCGTCTTCATATTCACCACCACTATCAGCCAGCTTGTCAAATTGATATTCGCGGCCATCATGCAGATATGCATCTCGTTTTGAGATGGAGACATACAGACCGTCCTCACCGCCGAAAGCTTTTTCATTCTCCTCTCTCGCCTGAACGTGAGATCTTGTAGATTGCAATACTCTCTTCTGCAACTTCATGCCGCTCACAACCATTGAGAGTTTCAGGGTTTTCTCCTCCAGCTCCAGTAATCGGCGCAGTCGCACATCTATTTCTTTCGGCGCTGCTACGGCGGCTGCCATCGGTGAGTGCTTGCCATCAGCCGACGGATATCCTATTAAAACTGACGCGTCATATCCGCTATGCTGACTACTAAAGCCATGCAAGTCAGTTGACCTGTCGTGCATCCGATTCCGGTTGTTTCGCTGATTTTCTTGGTCCGATGCGATGAATTGATGGTCCTCGTCATGTGCAACCCCACGCAGCTCAATGTCATCGGCACCATCTTCACTTGTTGGGATTCCAAACTCCTTTTCCGCAGCACCCCGTCGAGGAAACTCTCGCTGAGGAGAGTGGTGGCCTTTCTCGCTCCCGAACGCATTTCGGCTGCGCTTGAAGTTTGCTTTCTTGGAGCGCCGCAGAATGTCAATTCGTTCTTGCTCTAGTTTCTACAAGACGCATGGTACATCGTCAGGTTAGACTTTCCACGGACACAGGCACCCACACCATTAAATGCAAGCGAAGGCGAAAAAAACATTCAAATACACCAACTCACCTCTAGCTGGAGTCTGCGCTTCTGCGTTTCCAGCTCTCGTCGCTGCTTTTCCTTCACATGGTGCATTTTGCGACTCTGCTTTTGAAGCTCCATGTACTCCCTCGCGAGTTCTCGTCGCTCTGTTTTCTCCTTCGGCACTACATGATTCAGTTCTGGCTCTTCATACTTAATAGGTCGGTTCGCCTTTCGAGTACTTCGTGGTCGCTTTGGTGGAGGCTTCTGCTTTTCTTCAATGTGTTGGCCAGGTGTCGAGACTGCTACTACTTCTTGGGGAGAACCTGGAGGCGGATTTGGATCTCCCCCTTCATGGCTCTCATGGCTCTCTTCTCCAATAGACTGACGCACATCCTTTTGAACAAACTCGCTCGAGTCTCCCAACAGGATGGAGCTTGACACTGATCCAGGGTTGTTTCTAGATTTCTCCTTCTTTGTTGTTCTCCGCACCTCTGGCACAGCGGTTGGAGGAGGTGCACTTCGCTGAACTATCTGCAACGTTATCGCTTCGGTCATTTCTTTAAGTCGGGCATTCCTGGTTTGAGATTGTTCCTTTCGCCGTCCGTGCTGTCGTGGCACAGGTGGCTTCCGCTTCGGTTCACCTGACTCGCCATCGACTCGTTTTGTTGCAGCAGCTCCCGTTGGTTTGTCGATCAGCTCGGAATCTGGCTCGCTCTTCGAAATGAGCTTCTTGTTTCGCAGTCGAATCGCCTCGGATAGCTGCTCCACTTGCATTTTTTTCCGCTGCAACGCATCAAACTGCTCTCGTTCTCTTTGTTCGCGCTCTCGAAGTCCAGATGCAGCAGCCAGCACGCGTTCTCGCTCGAGCAGCTTTTGTCGCTTACTATTCTCGCTGCTTCTGTGCAACAACTTCAGCTGCACGAAATCCGTGGATGGATCTTCGTAAATATGCTCAATGGACTCGTCGACCTCTCTCCACGGTGTCTTGTAAATCGTCGCCGGGCTCGCGTGTAGTTGACTGGTTAACATGTTCTCATTCTTGTGGTGGTGACTTTGGTTCGTCACCGAGTACCCAATTGTCGAATGCTCATGAAATGCAGTATGGAAACATTTGCTCGCTGAACTTGATGTGTTGTGCTCCTCAGTTCTCTGGGCCAATAGATGAAGATCAACTGGGTTTCCAGAGACGATGCGACTAATTCCATCGTGGCAGATCCTTGGGTCGGCTTGCTTGAGTGCATCCACAGAACTCTTGGCTGTGAGTGCATCGTTTGACCTATAAGACGATATTGCCTGTGTGGAAGCCGAAAAGTCTCGATGTGGATCGTAATTGGTGACGATACTTGGCGGTCGTTGAAGGAACATGTGGCGAGCATCTTCCACTTTCACCAGTGACTCTCGGACAACTCGCTTTGCATGCGATGAGCTCCCGTCGTCTGTTTGGATTTCCTTACCACCGAGGGCTTGAAGTTCTGTGGTCTTGGGAAAAGATGGTGTTGTGCTGGAAATTCCCCTCTTCTTGTGGCTCAAGCTGGCTGAATCTGCGCGCTTTGGTTGCTCCCGCTCTGTGTGATGTTGCTTGGCGTTTTGATCGCCCTGTAGCTTGCGCTTGTGCGGCAGCGAGTTGATGATGCTCTTCCGCACTTGGAAGCGCTCGCGCTCGCTCTCTTCAGGGACAAAGATAAGTTTCTGAACATGCCGTTGATCAAACCTCAGTGAACTCAACTGTGTAGCGCATTCAAGCAAAAAGAAGCACAACTTGAGGAAGTGACTTGAAGGGAGCTCGTACCTGCGTGAGTTCAATCTTGCGTCCGAACGGGCTGCTTGGATGGCGCTACCAAAAACACGATACTGTCATGTGAGTTTCAATGTGACCACCGAGCACACTTCTAGGCCAAAACCACCTCACCTCTATCGACACGTGACGCTTCTGACCTGCACACATCCACCACACCCAGAATGCAGTAGATGGGTAGATACTCAGCAACGCACTACGATAGCCCTTCAAAAGAGTCACGCAATGTAATGCCATCTGGTGCTACAACTTACCTGGGGCTACTGGTCCTCCTGTTCCAGAGGCAATACATTCCGGTCTTGTTATCACCACTCTCCCGTCAGTATTGTCGTCGCCACTAGTAATAGCGCCACCGTAAGAACACACGTGCGCGTCTGATGCTATGATGGGGAAGGGTCTGCCTGAGTTCCCAAGACGCACTGTGCCCATTTTGTTGGGAACACCGCGGTTTCTCAGTACCTCTGTGGGCTCGCGATCACCAGTTGTCGATGGAGGCGCTGCTGTCACCGCTGGCGCGTGTTCGTTCGCAGCGATATCCTCCTCCTGAGTGAGCGGTGCTCGCCGACCGCGCGCAGTCAAATCCATCGCGGCATCCGCACTCATTGCTCGTTGCATTTCCAAAAGTGCGTCGCTTGAAGATCTGGCAAAAAACTTGTCTAGTTTACACTTTAGGCTATTTCGTAACCGATTACCATTACAAGGTAACCCAACGTACTTAAACGAAAATATATTACAGTGAACCTCCATTAAAGTACGGTTTCCGACCCTGTCATCTCTTACTGTCTGTTGTTGTGGGAAAGAGGCAAGCAAGCACCAGGACCAAGAAGAGAAGATGTCGCTCGCGTTCCTGGCCAAGAAGAGCTGGCACACGGCCAACCTGCGCGTACGTACTACATAAAGTGTAGTCCTTAGCTACATCCTCTTGCTGTTGTGATGTGCTGCTGAAACTCACATGCTTGTTATTACTGTGTCTTTGACTGTGTTCATGTTTAACAGAATGTTGAGAAAGTATGGATCGCCGAGCAAAAACACGATGCTGAAGAGAAGAAGCTAGCGGAGCTGCGCAAGAACATCGAGGAGGAGCGCCAGTTGCAGGAGCTCCGGCAGCTGCAGGCTGCGAATGGTAACAAGTCGGCGGCGCTGGAGCGTGTGGATTGGCTCTACGAAGGTCCCATGGCGCAGAGCGGGAACACGACGGAGGAGTATTTGCTGGGCAAAGAGTACAAGCCAGACACTGCGGACTCGGATCTCAAGAAGCTCGGCACGTCGAAGTACGGATCGCTGGCGCTCACGAAGAGCGCGCTGCCTGCGAATGATGCGTTCTCGCGGCTGAACGAAGACCCGATGATGCTCATCCGGTAAGTGTTTTATCAACCCTTCATTCATGGGACACAGAGATTTAGCTCCGTTTGCTATTGGATATCGTCAACTAACTCTCTGTGGCGTGCATGTGTGTTTTTCATAGCAAACGCCAGCAAGCAGCGCATGAGAACGTGCTCAAGAACCCTGTGAAAATGGGCAAGATCAAGGCGAACGTGGACAAGATTCTGCGTGAGAAGAAAGCGAAGAAGAAAGCCAAGAAAGAGAAGAAAAAAGAGAAGAAGCGTGCCAAGGGCGAAAAGAAACGAAAGCGCGACCGCAGTGCGTCGTTGTCTAGTGATGAAGACTCGTCTTCCAGAGACAAACTAACGAAGCAGAGCTCTGCCCGAGAGTTTGAGACTGATCGCTTTGAGGAAGAGGAGAAGCCTCGCGGGCGATCGCGTGATCGTCGATCGAACTCACCTGTTCAGCGCCGTTGCGACGATGGTTCACACCATGCGGGAAGAGACAGAAGCCGTGAACGAGGTCGGAATGATGCCGCAGAGACGCGTGGAAGAGATCGATCCAGTCCACGTAGAGATCGCCGCCCCGCTGCCACCACAGATCGTTCTCGTGGTCGCATCAGAAGCAGAAGCTACGATCGTTCGAGAAGAAGCAGAAGCAGAGACGATAAGCAGCGTCCTAGTGATGATCGTGGTCGTCGTGGCCGCACGCGCAGTCAGAGCCCACGCAAGGACCGACAGGATGATTCTCGTCGCGAACGAAAAAAAGAGAGCTCCAAGAGAGACTCTCCAGGTCGCCGCAGTAGAACTCCTCCTCCTCCTCGCTCTCGCCGTGGTGACCGAGACGACACGGCCGATCGCCGAAAGAGTTCTCCACCTCTATCGTCGTCATCTACAAGAAACGATCACTCTCGCAATGAGCGTCTGAGAGCTCGAAGTCCCAGTTATGAGGCAGAGAGAGGACGAAGAAACCGTAGTCCAAGCCACGAAGGGGGCAGAAGTCGAAGAAACCCCAGCCCAGAGCGACGACCACGTAGGAATGATGGCGATGACGATGATGCTCGTCGCCATGACCGTAGCCGGCAATCAGAGAAGCGCGAGGTTCGACGTGGTGACGACAATTCGCACAAGCGCGACGACGTTCGACCAAAGGACAGCAGCCCCAGCGGTGGTGAACGCAAGAAACTACCAGATGACGGCGGGAAATACGGACTGATCAGTCGTGACGGAGCTGTAAGTATTCTTTGTTGTTGTTGTTTGGCACTTGCTCAACTCTTTTGTTAATTAGTGTGGTGACTTTTTGATCTATGTGCAAATAGGTGGAATGCAAAGACATCGACACGACGACGCTCGGTCCCAACTCCAGATACCTGGAGATCGCTCGTGAAAAGCGTCGAAAGGAGGACGAAGAACGCAAGCAGAAGCTCTCGAAATCGTCCTCAAGTGCCGCAGCGCAGCTCACGGACGAAGAAAAACGAAAGATGGCGGCGCAGATGGTCGAAGACGCCAGGCAGCGTGAAGAGTACATCACGAAACGTGCAGCGTTGAAGAGCAAAGAGCTGGACGACGATGAGCTTAAGGCGAACAAGAACCCGCATTTCCTCAAGTACGTTTGCTTGAATTCTACTGTAGAACGGATTGTTGGAATTTCTTGTGGCTAACGCGTTTGCTATGTATGTAAACAGGGAGATGCATGACGCTGCGTACATGGGCGAAGGTGGCGATATGAGCAACCGACTGCGCAGGAACAAACACTACATCCAGCGACACGCAGACGCCTCCAACTTTATGTCCAAGTAAAAAGGCAATAGCGTGGCTGCAAAAGCTTCTCTTCATAGCAGACAAGCAAAAACGACGAGCTCCATGCGTAGATCGTGAAGAACGTGATGCGCACAATACGTACGTACTTCTCGGAAATGGGTTCACGCCTTTCGTGTAGCCATCTCCTCCATCACCACATCCAAAACAGCAAATGTAAACACTCAAAAGACGAAATATACTTTCTCTTGTTCTTCCTACTAATGCTGCCATGGCAGCACTTAGTGAGAAAGAGAAGACTTAAAACACACACATGAAAGCACATGCAGGAATGGTCCTTGCAGCTAATCAACTGACAGCAGTTGTATAGTCGTGCTTGGACCATCGAGATCGAAAAGACAAGGTCTAGTTCTTTGGGGGCTCGGCACTTCACTCGATGTCGCTCATGTCGCTCACGTCGCTGTCGTCGTCGTCCGTGCCCATGTCGATGTGCTGCGACGCGTACGTGCGGACGTATTCTGTATAGAGCGGCAGCAAACACAGTTAACCATCAGCCCCACGCTGAACTTAGAGAATGCAGCGAAAGTGTCAGCAAGCAGTCAACTCACCGCGCACTTTGTTGTTGTACAACTCGGCGTCTTTCATGAGCAACGACGCGGCTTCGCCGTTCAGCGGGTCGCTCGGGTTCGGGTAGCGCAACAATTGCGGAATGAACACGTCAAACACGTTCAGCAGTTCTACAGAAAGGCGGACAAGACAGGTACGAGTATGAGAACAACTTCGCGACTGCACGTTCACATGGAGTTGGAGATCAAAGCACACATACCAAACATTGGGCTCCATGTCTGGTTGATCACGTCCAGACACACCGATCCCGACCTGATACAACACAAGAACAACAAATCAGAGACGGCAGACAAGCATACTCATGCTCATCAGAAGCACAAGTCCACGAGTCACACAGACACGTACATGTCGTCGACGTTCGGGTGGTAGATGCGGTTGACAAAGCCGATCGACGGTGACTTGAACGGGTACTCTCTCGGAAGCGACACGTGGATCTTCCAGGACCCGCCCTCATACGGAGCTATTCGCCACAACAACAACAACACAAAAGAGAGCGTGGTCAGCTCACTCCTATTGTCAGACGCACACATATACACATGTTTACAGAGATCGCTACTCGCAGCAGCGCCAATGACAGCAGCAGCACTTACAATCCTTGGGTCCGTGGAACTTGACGTGGAAGTCGCTCGTCTTGGACTCGTCCGTGAGCTGCACCTCGTAGTCGCTCATCATCCTGCGTGTCCACACACACAATTGTATTGTCAATCGGCCATACATCAATACACAGCGCGCCATCATGATTATGCCACGCAAACGTACAGCTTCATCACGTCGGTATCACGTCGGCGATTCATGGAGCCCATAGCTTATTTGCTTGTTTGTTTGTTGTTTGCTTGCTTGTTTGTTGTTTGCTTGCTTGTGTCTTGCGCGCAAGCGTCTTGTGTGTGGCCCGCCTTGCGTGTTTGTTGCTGTTTCTTCTTCAATTTGCTGACGCGAAGAAAAACAGCGTGCGAAGAAAGAACAGTTGTTGCCGATTTCACCCCACACTTTTGGTGTCACCTCAACTTGTTGACTTCAAGTTTGTAAGCCGGAACTACCCCTTAGTGGACAAAACCAAAGGTTTTTTGTTGGGTGTTCTCAGGTGACTTTTCACAGAGCATCTTTGCGACTGTCCTGTTTTAAGCTGGGTGTCCTATTTCAGGTGGTTCACACTAATTACACAACACAAATTGAACATCGTCGCCTTCGGATCCTGTTCGATGACCCGAAGGCGAAAGGATACTTTGCATGACTGCACAACAGGCACTTCTGCGTTGGCAACTTGGATTCTATTTACTAACTTTACTTGGATGCATTCTCCGCTACTGTTGATGCAGATTTTCTAGTAGCTCTCTGCGACTGGCGAGTAGGAGATGCTGCAACTGTAGCTACTGGTCTTACCGTTGTTGTCGGTGCTGGTTTGGCAGGCGCTTTCGCCTTCGGAGCAGCAGAGGTTCTCCCTCCGCCACGGCCTCGTCCTCTCCCTCGTCCCCTTCCTCTGCCTGCAGCAGTTGTCCTTGTCGCCGACGGCGCTGCTGCTTTCGCTGGCGATTCAGTCGCACTACCAGCATCCGCAGCATTAGTAGAGGCGGGTGCTGCTGCTAACAAAGAGGAAGAAGAAGCACCCGCAGCTGCTGTTGATCCCGTCGCATCGGGTATGACCTTCACTTGCCGGCGCGTTGGTGGCGGCGGTGCGCGCACGTGTCGCAGCTGCGTATACGAAAACGGACACTTCTCCAACCGAAAGCACGTGCCGTCAAAGATCAGCAGGCAGTCGATCTCCTTGTTCTCGACCGCTTTGCCTTTAAACAGGATGCTGCCGGGTGCGCCGGTCGAGTTGCCCATCAGCACTTGTAGTCCGTTCGATTCGTCCATCGTGACGAGTCCGGGCATGCTTTTGTCGACCGACGCCGGCTGGAACTCATAGCGAAACGACACGCACATCTCGCTCGCATCGTCGTGCTCACCGTTATTGCTAAAGCTTGAAGCTATGGATGCAACAGGGCCGGTGGCTGTTTTGAGCTTCTTCTGTGGCGGTTGTTGCTGTCGAAGCGCCATCATCATCGCGCTCGCGCCACTGGTCTCTGACGAGTCGAGCTGCTGCTGCTGTGCGTCAACGCTGTCGCCGTCGGCATCGCCACCGGCGCCTCCACGTGCATGTCCGTGTCTGCCAATCAGCGATTGCCCAACGATCACGCGGTACTCGCGGTCGTCCTCTGGGACGGCGACAACCGCGTCTTCCTGCGCTGGATCCTTCGCCATCACGATGGCGTCAGTGATGATGAAGAGAAGTGGAATGCCCAGAAGCTGCCCAACGAATCGACTGGTACAGTAGAGGTACACTGTACCTAATGAAACGGTACACCGTACTGTTTGTTGCGGTACACTGTACCTGTATTTATGGTACAGCTGACGTTTGCATGGGAAGGGGAGCCAGACAACATCACTCACTCCCATTTCTCACACCAAAGGGTCTCCTCAGTATCTTATCCGCTGGATATGTCAATTGAAAAGGTGAAGAACAGCGAGAGCCCTTTTGGAAGAAACCCGTTCAATTAGCAAACAATCCATTCTTTAGCGCCCACATCACAACCATGCAATGCTAAGGCAGTTTTCTCGACAACTTGATGAAGACAAGTCCGTCAATCCCTCCCGGTGCTTCTTCAACGTGGAGAACGTTTTTCCGTCGAACGAATTTGGTCTCAACACTTTCTTTACACCTGAGCTTTTCCCCAAAGCTCCCAGGCCGACCATTTCAAGCAATTTGCTCCAAGCACCCAACCGTATCCAACGATGCAATCCAGAAAATATCGAACGCTTGCTTTATCAGTCCAAAAGCCAGTTTGTGCTTCCCAATCTGGGGCAGCAGGCTTGTTTGCAGTTGTTGGGTTTTGTCTCAAAGCTGCTGCTGCTATTTCTATCATTAGCCGATCTGAGAGTGAGCGCGCACGACTCAATCGCCACGTCACAGAAACAGACAGCACGCTCGCGTTTTCTGGTGCAATCCGCTCGCAGTCGCAGACATCAATCACTGCAAAATTGACCACAGAGAGGATCATCTCTGGAAAAGGCCCGAACACCCGCATCGACGAGCCACGACACAACAAGCGGTGCCAGTACCCGTTCTCCCCAGTCAACCGCGCATCTGACGCCGTCGACATCAGCAACCAACGATGGATCTCGGCACGGTGACGCTGCTCGAGCTCAACCAGGCCCCACACGGCAAGCGCGTCGCGTATTGCTTGCCCACGGGCGAGTTCATCTTCGCGACGCCCGAGTCGGCGCGCTGCTTCTCGAGCTCTCCAGACGTGGACGCACAAGATCTCTATGGACGGAACCTGTGCCAGTTTCTCGCGCCGCACGACATCGAGAAGCTCGAAGATTACATGCGCGGCCACTGTGCGCAGAACGGCAACCGGACGGTCATGGTGAGCGACCTCCAGATGACGGTGCGCGTGCAGGACACCGGAACGCCGATTTGGATCCGTCTGCAGACAATCCCACTGACGCTGCGTATGTCGCGGTGCATCGATGCCGTGAAGAGTATGTGCAACCCGGTCCACCTCTTTGCGGACTCGTCCAGCTTCATCATCTCGGAAGAGGACCTCCCACCAGTGTTGTTGTCATCGCGTACAAGAAGCATTGGTGGTGGTGGTGATAGCAACAGCAGCGCAGGGTCGTCCTTAGCATCGCCGAGTTCATCCGGTGGTGGCTATCAAGCTCGAGAAGAACAAGAAGATGATCTCCTGTGGAACGACCAGCCGCCGTTTGAAGAGGCGCTGCTGCCGCTTGAACTCAAGGATTCGCCTCGCGTCGCCGCCTCTTCTTCTTCAACCACTCGCCACGGACGCGGCGATCGGCGACATGGAAAGCGCACCGCGTCGTCGGTATCCACTGAACTAGCGGACGACGAGGAGCTCTCAGCCGACGAGTCGCTCGCAGATTACGCATTCGAAGCCGACTGGGCGAGCGAAGTGGCGCGTGAATCGCTCCGGCGCTCGTCCGCAGATTTGAGTCTGCGCGCCGCGCCAGTGATTTAGAAAGAAAGAAAAAGCCCTCCCCCGCGGCTTCATGAAGGCGCACCTCCACACCATCGCCATCCCCACCCAATCATCATTTAAGACTCAAATCAATAAAGTAATTTCGACACCTCGCTACTGCTTTATTATATATATTCTCCACATGCGTGGGGGGAGGGCCATCAATTATTGTCGAGACCAAAAGCATGGTGTGGTACAGCTGACGTTTGCATGGGAAACGGGAGCCAGGCACGAGTGACGTGTCTTTCTCACACCGAAGATCTGAGAACACACACATGTGTGTGAACCAGAATGCGTCCGTCCAGGCATAAAAAATGCACCTTGCGCCATATCTTCACCACAGGGAGTTGGCCTACGGCCAGCTCAAGCTACAGTACAGATTTCCACAGGTCTCAACTTCGAGTCGAGACCGAACATGCCTATCTGGGCACGTCGTTAAGGCACCGGTGCTTCCATTCGCTCCTTCGGTTCGCTAGAATCGTATCAAGCCGATTTGTTTCAACAGCAGAATCTCATGTGCTGCTGGCTCTTCTTTCATTCCTAATATCACTCACTGACGAGCCATTGAACGCTTCAAAGTCCTCAGCGAACATTACAAGAGAGCAGTTGCCACAATGGGAGTGTGGTCTTGACATCGCGTGGTTTGTATAACACTTTTGTTTCTATCTTTCCATCGATGCTATCACGATCTCATTGAACCCAAATGGAGATTGTGGTGACTCGAATCCTCCACAGAGCCAAGTACTTTAGGACAACGCTGCTGTTTCACAGAACACGAGCCGTGCCGCTTGTACTTGGTCCCAGGATGGCAGGATGGCTGACGCCTTCACATGTTCAACCGAGCTTTTCGCGAAAGCTTTGCTCGCACAGTCGTCAGATGGACAATAACCACAAAATAAATGTTATTGGTTATTATTGTCCATCAGTACACTCATCTTGTCTCTCAATTTTTAACACCCAATGCCTGTAACAACCATACATCAAAATATGAACGTTGGTTTTGACCATAATCCGATACTGGCTAGAATGACCTCAAACTTTGGTCCCGCACAGTTCACTATCCTCTAAAGCAACTGCGAAAGTTTCATAAGCGTAAGTGCAAATGTCTTTCCTGGAGGCGATCCCAAAGCGAACACTCTCGCGACAAATTCTTATAATACGCATGAATGGCCGCACCATTTATCAAGATTTGCAGCACAAACATGTGGTTCACACAAAAACATTCGAATAGAGAGGTCCAATGCACCTTTGTGCCGCCGCCTGTCGTTCGCCCCAAGTCGGCGCCGAGAAGCCCCAGCGCACATGAAGGTCGTCGTGACCTGCGCGCCGCTGCTGTTTGACTTGACTGCTGCTCCCGCTGCCTATAGGTGGAGTTGGGCAGCATACTGTTCTCTGGCCGCTCGCCCGCAGCGGCGGTCTTGGACCTCTTGATGACATGCTCACCTGCGGCCCTGCTCATGTATGTCAGTGGGTGCGCTGTGTTCTTGGCGGCTGCGACTCGCGCGGCCAGCCACGCATTGACGCGCAAAATGCGAGCGCTCAAGAGTGGTACATGTGATTGAGGATTGGGTAATGTGTCATATGTATCGGAAAGCTTGATCGACCATGCGGCCACTTCGTTCTGAGTGCCATGTTTGACGCAATGGTGCTTGATCATGAGTTGGAGCTTGGTTTTGGCGAAAACTGCAATGAGCTATTGAGATTCACGGCTGTATGGTTGATAGCACCGCTTCGAAGTTGGCTATTTACCGGAATAAAACAATTTTCAGTTTTCATACAAAATGGCCTATTTTTGCATGGTTGTTACAGGCATTGGGTGTTAAACTGCTCTTGGCATTTTGTGCGACTCATCTTATTTGATGTGCACCACATAACAATTACGTTATGTGGACCACCTTAGTTGGAAGTGTCTTTTCGTGATCCGCTGGATCCAAGCAAACGCATGGGTGCGGCTATATTATATTCTTCTGAGCGATATGGGCGCCGTGTGGAGCGTCTTCCAGGACGACAACCAGCTTTTCAACAAGAGCGCGTACCTTAGCTGCAGTGACGATACCAGCAGCAGTGGCGGGTACTCGAGCAAGTTCGCGTTCTACCAGACGCTCAAGCAGGCGGCGACGCGCATGGAGATGGCGAAAGTGATGCGATCGCCTGCTGGTGGGCGAAGTGGTGCGGCCAGCGACGACGGGGATATGGAAGCGGAAGACCGCGCGCACGTGAACTTCATGCTGGCGCACTGGCCGCGCGAGATGGACGTCGCCTACGACCGCATCGACGAGTTTCCGTTTTCGATCCCGATCGGCAACGAACTGGAAGCACCGACGCCTGGAGCAAGAGACAACATCAAGCAGCAGACCAACAGTAGCTCTATAGTAGTATCAAAGGAGGAAGCAATCCTGAAAGGACTGAGCGAGAACAAGCTGAGCTCGTCGGAAGCAATCCACCAAGCGATCGAGCAGCTCAGTCAGAAATACGACAGCGATCACGACCTATTCTTGCGCATTCTCGCAAAGTATCCTCGCGCGACGCGACTCTACGTGAGTCAGCAGCTCCATGCGCGCTCGAATGTAGAGAATGCGTTCCAGCTCTACCTGCTTCAACAGGAATACGCGAAAGCAGCATACACAGTGGGAAGATTGGCGTACGGAGAGGAAGCGTCGCGGGTGAAGAAGAAGCTCAGGCGCTTACAGGAGATGTCCAAGCTACTCCAGCTCTCGCTTGAGAAAAAGGCACATCCAGCAAACAACAGCAGCACCAACATGACGACAAGAACGAACGCGTGTGGCGCTCGCTCAAAGGACTCGTTTACTCACGTGATGACCGACGAAATGATCGCGTTGCTGCAATGTCAGAGCAAGTTGCAGTCCGCGCTCAGCGTCGAGTACCTCGTTGGCAGTTCGCTCGTCGAGACGCTGCACAAGCTCTTTGCGCTGTACCCGACCCATCCGATCGTCTTCTCGCTGGCAGTCGAGCTCGCGGAGCAGTTTGAAGTGCACCCTCGACAGTTTTCATGGGCGCTGCTCAAGGTGCTCGCGCAGACCGAGCAGTGGCAGACGCTGCTGATCATCACTGCGGCCGCGCGCCCTGCGATCGGGTACACCCCAGTGATCGAGCTGCTGTTGGACGAAGACCACGCTGATTTGGCGCATGACCTGCTCGCGCTTATCGACGCGCCGCACGAGCGCGAAGAGATCATGGCCCTGCTGGCGACATACCACGCGCACAACAATAATAGCACCAGTGGTGGCGCGGGCATCAGCTATGATGACGACATGGGGCCACATGGGTTGACGCTGTAGACGAACGAATCTAAGTCCATGCCAAAAGTCGTCACACATTCACTGTTGCCCAAGTTCAATGACAACAACATGCAATTTAAGAGTTCAAATTTTCACTCAAACACCACAATCACTTGAGTTTATTGATAATCTGTATAGTCGGGGTATCGTATTTCTGAGGCTTTTTCTAGTCGAAACGCTTGAAGTTGCGGGATTTCCTTTTTTACGACTGCGTAATTACGTTGTTTACAGAGTATTTACGCGATCATTTTTTTGCAGACTTCCCCAGATCCAATCTGCAAGATTGGTCGAGTGTGCAGAATGATGCTCACAGCTCATAGGCACAAAGTGATCGCCATCGCCATCGCCACATCCGGATTGCAGTGACGACCGTCGTCGCTCACCTCTTCCCCTTCGTCTATAGACAAGTGACCGTCGCAGCATGTTGCGTCTCCAGGGCTCCGTTGCGCGCGTCGTGCAGCGCCGAAGCATGTTGTCGTCCTCGCTGCTGCAGCGCGCGACGTTTGCGTCGTCGCCGTCGCCGTCGCTTGAAGCGCTCGCGCTGCGCTCGATGGTGAACGCGTTCCGCCAGTACGGCCACCTCGAAGCGGATCTCGACCCGCTGCAGCTGCAGAAGAAGCAGCGCGTGGCCGACTTGCAGCCAGAGAACTTTCGGGCGCTTTTCGACCGCGACGTTGCTGCTGCGAGTGGTGAAGTGGTCTTGCCACAAGCGGCCGCTGGTGCGGTGAACGGCAAGCAGATCTACGATCACTTGCAACAGACGTACTGCGGCAAGATGGGCTTCGAGTTCCAGCACGTGTCGTCGCCAGAGGAGAAGGCATGGCTCGCGCAGGCGGTCGAGTCGCTCGACCAAACGTTCCCAGTGCTGCCGTCGGACCTACGCAACGCGTATACGAGCATGCTGATGGCGGACGTGTTCGAGACGTTCATGGCGAAGAAGTTCTCATCGTTCAAGCGATACTCGGGTGAAGGCGCAGAAGCGATGCTCCCAGCTGTCAACACGGTGCTCAACGCGGCCGCGGTCGCTGGTGTTTCGGACGTGGTCATCGGTATGCCGCACCGCGGTCGCTTGGCGATGCTCGTGTCGCTCTTGGAGTACCCAGCGCACAAGCTGTTCTACAAAGTGCAGGGCAACTCGGAGTTCCCACCAGAGTTCCACGGTGTCGACGACGTGACGTCGCACATTGCGCAGTCTGTCGACAAGCGATTCGGCGACAAGCAGGTGCACGTCTCGTTGCTGCACAACCCGTCGCACTTGGAGATCATCAACGCCGTGACGACCGGTAAGGTGCGCGCTAAGATCGACGCTGGATCGAACGCGATGGCGTTCATGCTGCACGGTGATGCCGCATTCTCCGGCCAGGGTTGCGTGCCTGAGGGACTATCGCTCTCGCAGCTGCCAGGTTTCAAGACCGACGGTTCGGTGCACTTGATCGTGAACAACCAAGTAGGCTTCACGACGACATTCAAGGACGGCCGGTCGACGCGCTACTCGTCTGATATCGCCAAGGGCATTGAAGCGCCGGTGATCCACGTGAACGGAGAGTCGGTGCACCACGTGATTCAGGCTGCGCGCCTTGCGGTCGAGTTCCGCAACCGCTTCAAGAAGGACATTGTGATTGATATGATCGGCTACCGCCGTCATGGTCACAACGAAGTCGATGAGCCTCGCTTCACGCAGCCAAAGATGTACGAAGCTGTGGGTAAAGCTGGTCGCTTCCCGGTCAAGTACAGCAAGGAATTGCAAACTACGGGACTTGTCACGGAAGAAGGTGTGCAGAAACTCGTCGACCGCTTTAACGCGCACTTGGAGAAAGAGCTTCAGATCGTCTCGGATGGCTACAAGCCGACGGAAATCGACGCTTTCAAGGGCAAGTGGTCGTCGATCGGACAGCCTCAAGCCGAAGATCTGTACGTGAACAAGCCAAGTGGTGTGGAATTGAACGAGCTCGTGGATCTTGGCCTCGAGTCTGTCAACCTGCCTTCCCACATCCAAGCGCACGACCGTTTGCAGCGCACGCACGTGGAGTCCCGCAAGAAGATGCTGACCAAGGGATCGCCAGAAGAAGTGCGTGTCGACTGGGCGACCGCGGAAGCGATGGCATTTGGAAGTCTGCTGCGTGAGGGTCACTCGGTTCGCTTGGCTGGACAAGACTGCCGACGTGGCACGTTCAGTCAGCGCCACGCCGCGTTCACGGACCAAGTAACGGAGGAACTGTACTTCCCATTCCACCACTTGCCAAAGTCGCAGGGAAAATTTACCGTGATCAACAGCAACTTGTCGGAGCTTGCTGTGATGGGCTTCGAGTACGGCTACTCGTGGGAGGACCCAAAGAACCTGGTGCTCTGGGAAGCGCAGTTTGGCGATTTCTTCAACGGCGCGCAGATCGTGATCGACCAGTTCCTCGCGTGCGCCGAGTCCAAGTGGATGCGCCAGTCGGGTCTCATGCTCTTGCTGCCGCACGGATACGACGGCGCTGGTCCAGATCACTCGAGTGGACGCGTCGAGCGTTTCTTGCAGCTCGTCGACACCCCTGCATTTGTGCCGTCGCATGCTTCCAAGAAGCACGCGGACTGGAAGGACTACCAGCACGACACAAACATCATTGTCGTCAACCCGACGACGCCAGCGAACTACTTCCACTTGCTTCGTCGCCAGCAGCAGCGTTCGTTCCGCAAACCTGTCGTAGTGATGGCGCCAAAGACCTTGCTGCGTTTGTCGGATGCGACGTCGTCTCTCCAGGATCTTGGCCCAGAGACGCAGTTTCAGCCAGTGTTTGGTGACGCGTCGATCTCGAACGCTTTAGAGGTCAGGAAGGTGTACTTCTGCTCGGGCAAATTCTACTACGACTTGGTGAAGGAGCGTGAGAGCCGCTCAGAGAACCCAGAGGAGATCGCGATCATCCGCTTGGAAGAGCTCGCGCCATTCCCGTTCCAGCAAGTCGCTGACGAGATGGCGAAATACGAGAACGTCAAGAAGGTCATGTACGTACAGGAAGAGCCGCTGAACCAGGGTGCGTGGACATACGCCAAGGCGCACTTGGAGAAAGTGGTCAGCAAGAAGCTGCCAATCGACTTCATCGGTCGCGAGAGCCTCGCGGCGTGTGCGGTCGGCTTGTCCAAGCGCAACAAAGAGCAAGTGCAAGAGATTTTTGCGAAAGCGTTTGGTCCAAAGCGAGACTAGGCCAAAGCTCACAAGTTGTACAGGTTTGTAGTAGTATCTCTTTGCTTTTTTGTTAGACTTAGTCGGAGTGCATTCTTCTCAGGAAGAACAGGTTTCCAGGAAGCTCAAGACCACATCGTGCGCGTCCAGTGCCTCCTCTTCTGTAATCGCTGAAGAACCCGAATGTATTCGCTCTGTGTGCGCTTCCGAAACTTCATTGCTGCTATGACTGCCTGATTTCCGTTGTTGTTGGTGGTGGTACTGGTATTGAAAAGCGACTCGTCGCTGCATTTTCTCGGCGAGCGTCTGCGCCAACGCCCATTTTTCCAGTTCCAGACACTTGAAAAACAACTGCGACTCGACATCTTTTGTGCACTGCTGTTGTTCCTCGTTACCATCACCACTTGGTGGTAATGCTGCTGATACTATTGGCGGTGGCACTTGATCCGTCAGCAAGCACTCAGCAATGTACCGAATGAGAGGGAAGTCGACCGGGATCGAGTCTATGAGCGCCAGAAATTGTGATGACGGCTGTGGCAACTCCTCAACACTCGACAACGTTCGGGTATCACCGCCTTGGTCCGTTTCTTCTGCTCCTTCACTGGCATTCTCGGTCATTGCGCTGTCGATGACTGGATCGTCTGCATTGCTCCTGTATTCTGCAGCATACTGAACCTGAGTCGACGCATTAATCTTTGATAAGCTCACTTGAACTAGAGCGATCGACGGAGTTGCTGTCTCCGCTGCGAGGTGCTTCTCTTTCTTTGATACCGAACGCTCGTCTTCATTCACAGTTGGTGGGGCCGTCAGCATGAGCATACCCCCTTTGTTCTTCTTCTTCGACGAGCCGCTGAGCGTCTGCGAGATTTTCCTGGTCAAGCGCTTCCATGCTGGTCGGTCTTTCTCATTCTTCTTCTCCTTCACAGACATGGTAGCAACGGTTCCCAGGTTTCGGAAGCTCAGCGTTGACGTGGCCGACCGATCGAGTGTAATTGTCGACCCGCCGCCAATAGTCGAAGTGATCGCGGGGTTTGTCGACGCCGATGCTGATGACGACATCGACGATGCTCTGCGGCTCTTGAGCATGTCTCTTGGATGTGTGGCGGGATCAAGCGCTCGCTGGTGGAGGGTACTTGATGTTGCTACACTTGCAGCGACGAAGTTCCAGTCCTGCGTCTGCCACCAGCAGTAAGCCACTCATGGGGAGACCAGATCCACTTCTGCCAAAAATACGCACAACCACGTTAAAATCAGATCGCCCACGAGCTCTCATCTATAAGCGTATTCAGACATGTATATTATCCACACGACATGCAGGGCACGCAGCCCTCAAATGCAAATTTGTTCAACATGCAAGAACACCGCAGTTCCACACATCACGCACACTTTGTTTCCCAGTGGTGTGAGCTTCACGCACGAGTGTGTGCGTTTCAGTCGTGAGGAAGGAGCGTGTCAAGGGTTGTGGTACACAATCGCCGACGCGTAGCTCACAGACGAGTCGCCGTGGTGCTTGCACGCGCTGCTCTGCGCGTACTGCACAAACTTCAGCGTACATCGAAGTTTGTCCGACGCGCGGATCGAGTGCAGCAGCAGCGAGATCGGATGGCGCCCGCAGATCGTGTTTTTCGTCTTCTCGAGGTATTCCGCAAAGCCCGTCGCGTCGATGCGCTCAATGAGCTACGTGTGTTTAGTGGATACAACAACAAGCAACGTCAGCAACCTCGTACAAAGTTGGAGCCAATCCGTCAACAGTGAACGATGCAAACAAATTGTTTGTACCTTCATGCCTTCGTGGTCGAGATACTTGATGTACTCGTGGATTTCTCCGTAGGCCGAATCGTGCGGCTGGTAGCGGAACCTAAGTACCACAAGGCAATCAGATCAAAGTCATGACTATGGACGCATCAATTAAGACGACGAGCGAATGGCTCACCGTGATCCCCAGTGACAAAAATCCGAGCTGATCACAAACAGATTCTCTTCGTCTTCCAAGTACGGAGCTAGGATCCTGTCAATCCGCAAGCAGCGTTCCCTGTCAGTTAGTAAACGCCCCAAAAACCTGGAAGCTTCTGCTACTACAAAGAAAGCGAGAAAGATGTGGACTTACTTGCCGTATTCCTGGTCCATTTTGGCTTTCGTGTTGCCAACGAGGATCGGCACCGCCGTGAACTTGCGACCATTCATCACCTTTTGGTAGAGAACATTCGAAAAAGTCATCGGCGTCAGCAAATACAAAAACGTATCGGGTTCTATCCACAAAGCTACTTATATTCGCTCACGGTACCTTGAAAATGAATGGGAGGTGCATCTCAATGCTGTGCTCGTCTTCATCAACATCCAGCGACATGGTGACGAATTTGCCCTGCGAAAGATGCATTACGCGCACATTGCAGTGCACAGAAATTAGTACTCGTGCTCATCCAGCACCCCAAGGAAACTGATGACTGACTCACAGTGTTGATGAGCTGCTCATTGATCTCATTGTCGATTTCGATATTCCCGAGCGGGGTTTCGTACTCGACTGCGGTTGACACCGCGCACCCGCTGCACGAAAAAAACGACAAACGCGATAGCGAAACGGTCAGATCTATGCATTAAACTCGCATACATATTGATAGCTAGCTGCACACAGAGCAATCAATGCTGCCAATAAGACATACCGGAGGTAGAAATGGTGTGAAGGACCCAAGATGAACACGCGCTTCACGCGCTCGAGCGCTTCCAAGTGATGATACGCGTGCGCAGCCGTCGGACCAGAGTATCTGCATATGCAGCAATCGCATATTCATAAGTCAGAGGTTGAAAGTGCGAAACACAGCCTATCAACATCTATCACTTACCGGAAACCCGCATGTGGCGCAATGATCGCGCGGATCGCCTGGTGCTGGCCGTGCGCATTTTCTTCAGACGCAGATCGCAGCCACTCTGTCCACATCCGCACAGATGCATAAACGTGACGTCAGCAATACCATCCGTCAATCCCACCTGATTTATTACTCAAATCGACGCACCAGTCAGCTCTGTGTTGAGCGCTTGCTCTTCATGCGAGTACCAGGAGCCGGCGTGGGTCGCCTGGCGCACGCGCGGCGCGGGCTTCTGCGTGGGCATCTTGATGATATCAGCAACAGCAATGACAGCAATCGACGGCGCTCTCCTTTGCGGATATAGGACACACAAGAGCGAAGCAGATTGGCGTCACGATTGTTCTCGTGTGATCTGCTGCGTGTCTTGAAGTGCTCTTTTCTTTGTGGAAAAAGAAAAAAGCTCTTCGATAAAAAAAGATCCTGGAAAACGCAGTCGGTGGTGAATAAGTTGTCTGGTTATCAGCATGCAGATGTTGTGTCACCGACGCAGATCTCAGCCAGGTTGTGACAGCAGTCTTTCTCTAACTGTGAGTCGATGGAGGGCTAGGTTTTAGGCTCGGCTTGGCTTGGATACAGGCTCGACGGCTCGTGATGAAACGTCGCGATTCCACAACACACACAATCCAAACTATTTCAGTCATATATTTCATGCCACAAGTGCAACGAGTTAACAAATATCCACAACTGTGGAAAAACCACACACACACACAAGCCTGTCGGGTTTTGTCTTTCTTGTGTTTGTGGCCTTCGTTGCCTTGTGCTGCAGTAACATCCAGCATTTTTGCTGAACAGACGACCAGGTTCATCACTTCATTTCGGCTCAACAATACAATTTAGAGCACGCGACTACTGTACTGTACAAAATGCAACAAGTTAACAACTATTTTGGTACTATCGTATGCATTCGGAATGGTAACGCTGCGCTCAATCTCGCTTGTGCTCCCTTTGCTGGTTTGCGATTTCTTGCTGCCTATATTAATTCTGAATATCCAGCTCCAAAGTTTGCTGAACATGCTGACTGTGATCAGTGTAGTCATTTTTTTCGACGCAGCAAAAATAAGAGATCCCAGTCAACACGGAAATCTCGAAGTTGGATCCGTTCATTTCGAAGGAGGCTTCTGGTTGTCTGCATCCCACCGACCAAGTCAAGAGTTCAATACCACAACACAGCCTTTCTGGTTTCTCGGTGCCTCCTGAGTGTGGGACCGGAGTGGCTTCAACAGTTCATCTTGGCTCCATCAAATGAAAGAGAGAGAGCGACACGCAATCCGAAAGTGGGATCTTGTCATTTCAACGTTTCTGGTTTGTCAGCTTCAGAGTTTTTTGTGAGGCACTACTGGAACATTTTGCGTTGGCTACCAGCCACGAATGGAGGTTGCTCACTGCTGTCCATCCAATGTGGCTGGTTTGCTCTACCAACAACTACGTAGTATAATATAAGCCAACGAGAAGCTCAAACTGGATGGACCTCACCCCCCCCCCCGCGAGGTGTGATTGTTTCAACATCCCAAAGCCCTTGTCATCACTCGGTAGAGTCTGGGCGTGAGTCGAGTCATTGTGACCCTCAGCAGGTTTGAGGTGGTCCGACCGTGTCTTTGGCCCAATCTGGTGCATTCGCTCCACGCCAGCCATGCCTGGTGGCGGATTGCGTGCATCATCAATGGATATCAATCTCCATACCAGATGCACGCGAAGGCCAGGTAATTCTTCCAGCGCCATTGACACGCTTGCATAGAGTATGAAATGGGACACGAACACCAGCACTGGTAGCGAGACGGTCTCTTCTGGCAAGCAAACCCATTGAATTGAATGAATTGTGAAAGGAGAATGCCACACAGTGACACGCCTGCGCTGGCTTGACACAGTTCTGTACCCATCTCGTCGAAAACCTCTATAATTAAATATATTTCCACAACCAATACTTTACACAACGTCAAGTACATATTTTTTCAACAAGCAAAACCTTTATAAATATATTTTCTTGTAGCACTTGATGCCTTTCGCGAAGAGCTCCGGACCGCCTTTCTGCGAAAAACGGACTGTATGGTTGTTTTCAGAATGGCAACCCTTGCCACCACAACTTTGATTGATGCCCAATGCCCGTCGCGACTTGAGCGAGTGTTGGTGACGAGGCGCTCGACCAGTAAGTGCGTCAAGCCACCTGTCTGATGCACTCACTCACTACACGAGGGTGTGGGGCTACGCGCAATCAAGCGACTGATCCCCAATCCTTCTCCATTCTCCGATCGCTCTACCGCAGCGCAAGCAGCTCCATCCACCCGACCGACTCCACTTCCCAATCACACTCTCAACGAGTATCCGTCCAGTTTCAAGCTTTCCAGCCTTTCCAGAGCTCCTTCCAGAGCTTCAGTCTACCACAAGCAAGCAACGCAGCATACACACACAGCAACCCAGCAACAATGACAGTCTACAGGAGAGATGATAGCGTGGTCGCGCTCGACGACTACGCGGCGGGGTACCTCACGAAGCGCGGTGAGCGCATCAAGACGTGGCGACGCCGCTACTTTGTGTTCCAGAACGGCTGCCTCTCGTACCGCAAGGACAGCCGCGAGCACGCCAAGGTACTGCACTCGGAGCTCATCGTGGACGTGTCCTATTACGCCGGCAAGAAGCACGGGCTCTGCGTGCGGCTCATGAGCGGCCGCGCGCTCTATTTATCGGCGCAGAGCGAGGAGCAGGCGAACACGTGGTACGAGGTGTTTGACGAGTTCCTCATGCGCCAGCAGAAGCGACGGGAGCTCAACCACGTGCACGGCAAGCGCAACAAGCACCTGGCGTCGATCGCCGAGAGCGACTGCGACTACGACTCGGACCGCAACACGTTCTCGCTGTAGTCCGGCAGTCAGACCGCCATGTCGAAGAGCAGCAGCGCTCGGCATTAGAGATAGATAGATAGAAAGATAGATAGGAACCACCATCCAGCAAACAATAGGACAAGAAAGCCGGCGGTAGCTTTCTGTGTCCTGTATCATCCCCACTCACCCGACTCATTTAGGAGTAGTCAGATAGAAACCACTCGAGCCATTTCCTCCCGCTTGTACAATAACTTTGGTGCACTGCCAACAACAACACGAGTGCTTATTTACGATTTCCTGTGTCTGTCAATCTTCTGCGAGTTGCCTATACTAACATATTAATAGTACTTCCACGATCCATTCCTTCGTTGCTGTGCCTGATGAAAGCGATTCAACTTGCCAACACTGTTGTGTTCAATGCTCCAGCCAACGGAGATCAATATTCGATGGCCCCCTGAGGCTGGCGTTGGGCACGTGAGGCTTCAGGGTCCCCCATAGCATGCTTTGCGTCATTGTTCTTCAGCATTTCATCATCAAACTCCCATGGTCTCCAGTTTCAGCACAATGTCTCGGTATGTCCTCAAGGGAGCTCTCCAATTCTCGTACATATCGTATCGTCATGAAGACAACGCGAGTGTGAAATCTCTGTGAATCTCTTGTGCTAAAGTTGTGAAGCTAAAGTTCCTTCTTCCAAGCGCTGGGGAGGTGCTTTGCGCTCACTCCTGATAATACTCGATTTCTGAACGACGCGATGTCCAGGTAGATGCCCCAGAGAATATTGTACCCGAGAGAAGCGTCGCGACCGCCTCCGTCCAGCAAACACGATTCAGTTTCGACCCCAGTCTTGAGCTCTGCTTCTTTCTTCTTCTCGTACAAATGGACGTAAATGTCCGCGTACACAGCGAGCAAGCAGCGCACAAACTCGTATAACCCCACACATCGCTCCTCACAATCGCGTCCGAGTCGCAGCGCAAGTGCTTTCGAGAGAACGCGTGTTGCAGCGGTCATCGCAGCGAATGCAGCAGGTAAATGGCCGCGGTACTCCTCTTCTGGGCTGTGTCGTGCGTGTTCTCCCAGATTGCAAAGCGACGCGTGCGGAAGAGAAGGCGAGAGCAAACTCTCATTGTTTCCAATAAAGAAAACGAAAGCTCTACGCTGGACTAAGAATCCGATCCGTCGAAAGCCTGTGAAAGATCCTGTCGAAGAAGTGGTCCAAGGTCCAAGGAACAAAGCCTCACACAGAA
>JAASGK010000201.1:0-34627 GCA_023334195.1 Globisporangium emineosum
GCATCAAACGCCCCCCAAACAGCTCGCTTTGCCTCTGTCCTTTTACTTCTGTCGCACTCTTAAAAGTAATATCTCGGTTCTTGTGGCCGTCCTGAAGTACCAAGAGGTCAAATCGAGCCGAAATTTCACCACAAGAACGTTCGCAAATGGATCTATAAGCTCTGAAAACAACTCGTCCGGAAATTCATTTTTGCGCGCGAAATTCAAATTTTTGAGAATTTTTGGGATGTCCCTAAGATTTTGGCGTGCGCTGTAGTTTTTCATCACCCTAACGGATCTTGCGGCCTCCCGCGTCAAGGTCCGGGTCATCGCCGATGCCGAGGAAGCCAAGTTCATGTACTCCGTGGTGTCTGTGCTGAACAGAGTGAAGAATGTTCATGTTCGACTCGGCAAGAGCATGGCGCATTCACAAGGCAAAGTGAGTTGGTTTGCCAGCCTCACACGATGGTTTGATAGTCTTACAACTGCACTAATTTTTGTATGTGTGTCAGTATCTACTGATCGACAACAACTGCCTGCTCACTGGTACGTTCACGAACACTGCCAATGCTGGTGTCGATATCCGCATGTCCTCATTGCAAATGTCAATTTTCCTCGTTTGTGAATTGTCAAGGCTCTATGAACTTCAGTGCACGTGGCTTGGACAAGAACGGCGAGAACATTCGAGTCGAATACCGCCACGAAAACCCGCAAGCTCAACGCTCCCACGAGTACTACGAAGAAGATTTTCTTGACACGTGACTCACAAGGCGCCAGATTCAACGTTGCTCGGGTGTGAGAAAGAAGGCGAATGAATAGGGAGTGAACAAGGACAGTGCTTAACAAGTTTTTGAACTTTTATGAGAGAAAATGAAAAAGACGAAAAAAATTGATGTGAAACATCCGTTTTCAGCTTTCTTCAAGAGTGTACCATTCGGTCCATGAAAGTGGCATCCGACCGCATTTGCTTCACGTCGGAGAACGCCAGCGAGCCGCAGCTCGTGCGCATCGACGCTGACAGAAGTGGTGCAGTTAGTTCTGAGGTGGTTCCCACGACGAGGCCTTTTGTCGTGTGGAGAGAGAGATCCAGCGTGCTGCTGTGTCTGGGGGAAGGCAGAATCCAACATCCATTCTCTTCAAGCAGCTCAGCCAGCCAGTCATTATTGTTGGAAGTGGACGGAGTGAGCACTGGCGTGTGTGGGATAACCATAAATGTACCATGATCATCGCAGGGTGTGACAATTTAGTTACCGGTTCCGGTCCTGTGACAGTGACTTCATTTAGTTACTTCCAGTGGTTTGAAAATGTAGCCATTTTGATGACACGTCAACAAAGTCGTATATATGTTCAGATTTGCACGAAGGCTCTTCGCGTAATAGCAGGAAGGTTCTTCCATTGGTTACGTTCATTAACTGTTGCTCGCTTCCTCAAGCAGCCATTATTATGAACTCTCGCCCGACTGTACACCTGCATCAAACGCCTCCACAACCTCAGCCTCCACACCATGCGCATCCGTCCCCACGTCCAGCGGAGCTCCAGGGTCCACCCCCAAGCTCCCCCACTATCCCTAGCGCCCATGACAAAGGCGTGGAGGACCCAGGCTGTCTGGGCAACGGCGGCGGCTTGAACGTGAGCGCGACGTACCTCACCGCGAGCTTCGGCGGCGCCCCGGCGTACTACTCGATCTGGCTCGGCCAGGCGTGCACGTCGTCCGTGGTGGTGCACCTGCTCTTCACGATGGACTCGTTCCGGTCCATGAAAGTGTCGTCCGACCGCATTTGCTTCACGCCGGAGAACGCCAGCGAGCCACAGCTCGTGCGCATCGACGTTCTGGACACCCACTCGCACTCGAACGTGATCTCGCACCGCATCTACAGCCTCGACAAGAACTACGATCGCATCTCCACGCCGTGCGTTATCGTCAAGACCGAGTGGTGCGGCGTGGGCTCGCTGTTGACGTTCGGCGGACCCATGAGCAAGCGCAAGGCCGCGGCGGTGGGCTCCAAGATCACTGAAATCGACATCCACAAGGCGATTCCGAGCCTTTCAGCTTTTGGATCAGCGCCAGGGATGCCGTTCTGCCACGCCGGGGATGGCGCTGGGGACCAAGCATCTCAGGACTCGCCTTGGTTCGTGAGCCAACTGGCCTCGGGCCACAACTTCTCGCTCGCGGTCGTGATGCATCAGACCACGACGCTGTTCTCGTGGGGCGTGAGCGCGAATGGCGAGCTCGGACTGGGCTCCACGACGTCCATCGCTGAGCCGCAGCTGATCACCGCGCTGCCGATGCAGGTGCACGGCGAGCAGATCGGTGTACTCACAGTCTCGTGTGGGAAGCACCACGTCGCGCTCGTCACGACCCAGGCCAAGCTGTTCACGTGGGGCAACAACAAGTACGGCCAGCTTGGCCACAGCGACTACACGAACCGCCTCGTGCCGCAGGAGGTGCACTTTGCACTGGCGACTCTGAGCTCGAACCAGCGCGCACTTCGCATCAAGCACACGATCCTCGAGCGCGGCGGTACGAACGTGACCCAGGCAGCGTGCGGCGCGTTCCACACGCTCTTCGTCACGCACCAGCAGAATATCCTGGCGATGGGGTACAACCAAGCAGGCCAACTGGGGATCGGTCATCGCCTGCGGCAGCACAAGGGGTGGCGCAGCTGCGTGCCCACCGCAGTCGAGGCTCTGCGTGACCGGAGTATTCTGGACATCGCTGCCGGTCAGAACCACAGCGCGTGTATCCTGAACAACGGTGCAGTGTACGTCTGGGGCTGCGGGGATGACGGCCGCTTGGGCATTGGTAAGAGGTGCTGTGAGATGACACCTGTGCTGGTACCAAGCCTGAAAGAGTGTGGTATCAAGGCTCGGAGCGTACGCTGCGGCGCACGCCACACTGCGGTCATCTCGGACCGGGACATGCTCTACATGTGGGGGGCCAACGAGTTTGGTCAGCTCGGCTGCGGCGACAAGAAGACTCGGTACAAGCCCTGTGTACTGAACTCATCCGTATTTATTAGTGAGGGCGTCATGGACGTTGCGCTGGGCGAGTTCCACTCCGTGTGCATCACCCACAGAGGCAAGGCGTACGTCTGGGGGCTGGATCTGAGCGGCGAGAGTGCGCAGATCGACCAGCGGAGCTCGCCCAAGCTCGTGCCGTTGCCAGACGGACAGCGCGCGCAAAGAGTATCTTGCGGCTGGGCGCACACGAATATTGTGACGCAGAGCAACCAGGACGCGGTGGACCTGCCCTCTCGCAACAACAATAGCTCAGGATCGACGACAAGCTCCACTAGCAGCCTCAGTTATAGTCCATACCAGTCGACGACTTTCCACCGCAGCATTGAGCGCAAGCAGCTCGCGCTCCGCAAGGACGAGCTCATGAGGTGGAAGACGTACGCTGCGTCGTGGGGACTCCCGGTTGAAACTGGGGTTGGCATCAGCTCTCATGTTGGCTGGCAACTCGCCAAGCAGCCGACTTTGGTACCAAAAACAACACACAACGCGAGTGTTGCGAAGACGAGCTATAACCAGAGTGAGGACAAGTCTCGAGACAACACGAGAGCAGCTCGAGTTCGAGTGGCTGAGGCGTTTGTGAAGCAGCTGCTTGCGAATGGGACGCGTAGCGTGGCGCAGAGACTCGGTGAACGTGGCGTTGGCGGCAAAGTTGCAAGGTGATGTACCAACTTTTTTGCATTTTCTCTTGATACTTGATACTTAGTAGATACTAAAAGTATCACGAAATGTGCTGGCAACTGGTTTGTCTGATTGCGTCGTGGACATTAGGTTGCGAAGCCCATCTAGTGCAACGAGCAGTGTGGCAAAGCGAGACCTGGAGACTCCACCGACAAGAGGCATCTTTTACCAGAACCCGATTCAGCCACCGGAACTGCCGCCATCGTCCACAATCGCGCTTCGAAGCCTCGCTGCGAGCTACCGCCAGCAGCGGCGGATCCAGGCTACGGCGGTCTCTCATGCGATTACAGCTACTGCGATGGTCGCTATTCCACCAGAGCCTGCTCTTCAACCGACACGTCCACAGTCTTCTTCTTCTTCGTTCTCACGCGTCCGACAACCTTGCAGCTCGCCTAGTTCTCCCCGCGAGTACCGACCAACGTCTACCATCCATTCTTCAGGAGGTGGTGTGTCAGGTAGTACCTTTGTTACCTCCACAGTGAAACCGGTTCTAGTGGTATCAGCAACAGATCAAAAGAGTTCGTGTCGAGCAGCAAAGCTGTGTGGATTCCAGAAAGAGGTGAGCTACTACCTGGAATCCCCCGAGGTACTTCGGTCCCCAAAGACACCGAGATCAGCAAAAGCCCTAGGTGCAATGGAGACTTTGATGCACAAACCGACGTTCTCGATCGCGCAGGCAGCGATCGTGCCCATGCGAGTACGGGGGTCTGCACACCCGCCGCAACACCAGCTGCGTTCGCTAGACCAAGGGTAATAAATGACGTTGAGTAGAATTGGCGAGATGAACAGAAGTGCATTGTTGCTGAAATTTTGAACACCAGAAGCAGGGGTGAATTCTGGGTTTACTGGTACCAAGGTTTGCTCAAACTGAAGTATCAAGCACCACCAAAAGTACTGTTGGCAATAAAACTGTTGGTACTACTGTACTTTTAAGTAGCCATCGAAACTGACACCGAAGTATCAAAACATGGTACAGTAATATCAAACCGATGCTGATACTTTTTTCATTATTCTCAAAGAACCGAAGCAAGCAGGGTGTCGCAACGGGAGTGGTTTTGTCTGTGACTCAGCGTGGAGTATTCGCACACGTCGGACGCACTACTCCTGGTGTGCTCGACGATACCAGGTATTCGTTTTGTAGCAGCAGCATGCTCGTGAATTCGGAGTCTGTCCTTGATATTTTTAGACAAAATAGGAGCAATTTGGCACTCGACCTGATACCAAAGTTGATACTTTGATACTCAAGTATCAAGGTGGTCCTTTGAGTGTCACTGTGGTGTTGATACCTTGCTCATTCTCAAAGACCAAGATTTTAGCCAGAGGGCAAGCCAAAATGGAGCAGATGCAGCACGCCAGCGACCCTATACAGGACGTCCACGAGGTTGCAGACGATGTGCCACCGCCTGAAGCAGCGCCGGAGCAAGCCCCACAAGGCGCAGAACAGCTGCGCGTCGACACTGACGCGTACGGGGACGTATCACCTCCGCTGTCGTCCGCAAACGCAGCAGCACCCGCAGCGCTCACTGCGCGCCTCTCGCATGTGCACCGAGCCAACAGCTTTGCCAGCAACAGCAGCAACACCGCGTCGCCCTTGCGCCTGGTGGCGACAGCGAATGCGGTCAGTGGTAGCAGCAGCGTGCCTGGTACCAAGCAGCAGGTGTTCTTCATCAAGACGGTACGTCCACCCGTGTCTATTGGACGTGTACACTACACTCACTGCCTTTCCCATGATGATCATGCATGCGAATGTTGTGCTTCTGTGTGTGTGTGTTTGTATGGGAAAATACAACAGAGCGACTCGCCGTCGAGCATCCACAGCGAGCGCTCGCGCCACGTGCACTCGCACTCGCGCAAAGTGACGCGCGACATCGCCGCGCTTGACTTTCTACAGAATATCCCCATGCGCTCCGAGCATCTGCACCACAACCACCACAATCATAACAATGGCAAGGCAGCTGCCGGTCAGGACCCAAGCGACCTCCACAATGGAAGCAAGAGCCACGCGAAGAAGAAGAGGAATGCGGACGGCAACAACGACAATAACAACAGCAGCAGCTCCGCCAGCGACGGCACCGACAGCATGAAGCTCCAGGGCAGTGGCAACAACAACGAGTCGCTCGCGGGCAGGCGACTGCCGGGCTTTGACGCCACGATCGTGCACATGCCACCTCTCTTCCGGTACCGGTTCACGACCAAGTATCCAGCTGCGTCTGCTGTGGTGCGCCGCTGGGAAGGCACGACCGCACAGCAGGGGCTTTTGGGCTCGCGCGCGTACTTCTCAAGCGGATGCGGGTACCCGATCGCGACGTCGACCATTATCAAGGTGGGCTACAACAATTTTCTGCTTTCTCTCTCTGAGTGGCTAGTAGGCTATCATGAAACTCTAACCAAGCGCGCTCTCTCTCTTGGGAATGCCGCAGTACAATGGGAACGAGACCAGTGCGCTCCGCAAGCGGTTCGCGTCGGTGGGCAACCTCGAGCCCATGAGCTACGACTGGCGCGGCAAGTCGTACTTCCGCTTGCTGCACGCGACGTGGGCGGCGTGCGACAAAGACCGCGACAGTCAAGAGGACCACCCGACCGCCGTCCCGTACATGGCCAACTACCTGGATGACCCGGAGTTCCGCCAGGGCCGCCATCGCCACGTTGTGCGCGGCGACAAGAACATCGGTCCGATCGTGAGCAGCATCTTGCTGTTTGTCAAGCCGAACGATCTGAAAGATGTATGTTGTACGATACAACATCACCACATGATGTTGAATGGCTTGGTTGGAACCAAACTCACTTTCTGTTTTTTGTTGTATGATTCTAACTGTGTTTTGTTTTGTTGAATGATTCTAACTTCCTCAACAGGAGCTCAACAAGAAGTTCCAAGAGAAGCACACGTGGCTGAATGGCGATCTGTCGCTAAGCAAAATCCGGAACCTCAAGCGCGAGACGCTCTCGTCCTGCCAGCGACTCAACCTCGAGGTCGCCACCGCGGCGATGGCGTGCGTCTACTTTGAGAAGCTCGTGCTGAGTCATGTACGTTGCCTCAGCAGACATTGTTTCCGGGTTGATACTTTTGATACTTACGGAGTTTGTCATTGTCAATCAAATCTTTCCACAGTTCGTGAACAAGTCGAACCGCAAGCTGTACATGGCGGCGTGTTTGCTGCTGGCGGCCAAGTTCAACGAGCCCAAGGCGTCGGACGCGATGAAGACCGTGATCAAGAAGATCTTGGAGGAGATCGACCAGGTGCACTCGATCCCGTCGCGCGAAGTGCTCACGGCCGAGTTCACGGTCTACGCGCAGCTCTCGTTCAGTCTGCACATCCCGCTGTCAGAGATCCAGCCGCACTTCACGCGACTGCTCAAGCTCATCGAGAGCAATCCGCGCAAGTACCTGGACGAGGACGTGTTCTCATCCTACTCGATCCTGGTACTGGACGAGAAGAATGCACAGCTGCGTCTGGACGCGGCTGCTGGGGGTGGTGGTGGTACGCGCTCGTTCGACGGCGAGACTCACGATGAAGGCACAGACCTGGAAGCGCTGCTGAGCGATGAGGAGGAGCAACTCGGTGTCCACGGAGACGAGGACGACGATGAAGATGACGACCCGTCGCTGTTTCCCTGGAACCGCGTCTCGTTCGCGCAGTGGTGGAAGAAGCGACGAGGGAGTGGTGGCGGCGGACGACGCGATGCTGCTGCTGTTAAGAAGACGACGGTGGCGAGTGCGCTCTCGAGTCCGATTCACGAGTGATGTTTTGCTCATTTCTCTCTATTTAAATATCTTGTACATAACCACAAATGTGCAAAAATCCTATGGCTACCATGAACGCTGATGAACCGCTAACCCTGTTATCATTGCTGAGATAGATCCTTTCGAAGCCCAACACTACCGCCACTTACTCAAAACCCAGCAAGACGTTCGACGAGCCCTCTCCGTAGACGCGAACACGCTCAAAGAGCACGTCGGTGATCTCTGCGCGCTTGGAGGGGTCGTCCAGCGAGGTGACGCCCATCTTGATCGCCTTCTTGCTCTCGTCCAGGAACGCCTGCATCTCGCTCCAGGTCACGTACACAGTCTGCTGCTGCTCCGTGTCGCTGTTGAACACTTCGACGCGGAACATGTGCTGCTTGGCCACGTAGAAGAGCGAGACGAAGAACGAGATGTGGTGGATCATGCGCACGCCCTGGTACCAGAGCTCCTGGTCCTGGCCAAGTGGGGCTCGCGCTCCGCCAGAGCTACTTTCGAGACCTCGGCCGCCTTTCGGGTACGTTGGTGACGTTTTCCCACCTGCTGTTGTTGTTGGTCCATAGGAGCCGTATGGATTCATGAATGGCGGTGAAGCACCAGTATTAGCACCAGTACCAACTGCTGCTGCAAACTCCATGGCTCGGAAATCTTTCTCCAGCTGGCTCGAAGAGCTCATCAAGTCCTGCTTCTTCCACTCGTTGATGCGCCGCGTCGTGTTGGTGCTGCGCCGCTGGCCGGTCTCCTTCTCCAAGTCGCTCACGAACCGCTCTTTGTGGACCGAGCCAGTACCGCCACCTTTTGCTTTGTAGGAGCTGGACGGCGGCGGCTCGCGAGGCTTCTCGGGTCGAATCGGCATCGCCATGCCACCATAGCCAAAGCCCATGCCACCACCACCTCCACTTGGCGTCATTGGGGTCGCGCGTGGCGAAGGCGACACTCCAAACATGGAGCCAGAAGACGAGTTCAGCGGAGCAGTGTATCGTTCTTGCTCCAGGCCGTCCACCTTCATGCGAAGCGCTCGGCACTCGTCTCGAAGCTCGCTCAACGCCTTTGTGAGTGTGGCTTCGACGTCTTTGCGCTCGTTCATGAGCCGCTGGTAGTACTCGTCGTTCAGCTTGAGCTTGGAGTCCGCGTTCTCTCGGGCTTCCTTCTCGCGCGCGAGCTCGATCTTCAGCTCCATGAACTTGGTCTCCGAGATAGTGAACGCCTCACATTCAAGCTCACCACCGCCAGCGACGCTCTTGAGAGTGTTTAGCAGCTTCAGCAGCCTCGTGTCCATTCGCTGCTGCCGTTCGAGCAGCTCCAAGTGCGCAAACGCCATGAACTCACGATGGGAACAAAGCGCAAAGTCGATCGCCGCCTCTTTGTCCCCCGACGCGACCACCGCGGCGATGTTGACTTTCACGAACGCCGGTGGCTGGAATGGGAACACGTCGTCGCCGCGCGTGAGCTGCTCGAGGGACTCGATCAGGTACTCCTTGAGTGCCTTGAGCTCCTTGACGCAGTTGAGCACCGCCTGCGTGACCTCGACGGGGATCTCCGAGTTGTTAGTTGTGCTATTTGTTGTCGTCGAGCCGCCAGTGAATGCCGACGTGTTGAGGATGTCGGTGGCGAGGCGGATCGAACGGTAGATCATGCTGATCGCCGACGAGTCCCGCTTCGTAACCTTGTCGAGCAACAGTGCGCGAGCTTGCGCTGGCGGCAACGCAGACGCACGGCTTCGGGATGGAGACGACGAGCCGGTCAACAGGTTCTCTTCGCCCAGACGCACGAGAACGAGGAACTCGAGCTGCTTGGCCTGTTTCTCCAGTGCCGCAGTCATTTCGTGCTTGGTCGACGCCAACACACCAGCGAGTTTGCCTTCGTGAACTTGTTCAAGCTGCGTGACAGTGTCGGCGTGCTTGTGCGCCTCTGCCGCCATGTCGTTCGCGTGTTTTTCGGCTTCAGCTGCCTGGTCGTGCGTGAACTGCTCTTTCAAGCGGCTGATGAGCGCGTCACGGCCGTCTAAAGTGGCACGGAGTTCCAGCTTTTCCCACTCAGCACGTGCCAAGTCGTCTGCGTGTACCATCGGAACTTCATTCCACACCATCAGCGAGGTTTCGCACCTCTCTCGTTGTATTTCAAGGCTCGAAATGGTCTCGTTGCGGTGGCGGATCCGTCGGAGTAGCTCGTCGTAGACTCTGGTTCGAATGACTGACGCTGGCTCGGATTCGTTTGCCTCAACAAGCGATTTGAACCCGTTGGCGCGCAAGAACGCTTCTTCGTGGCCAGGGAGTTGCTCAATCTGCCGCGCCAGAGCTGCCTCCCGTCTCGCTTCAGCGCCACGCTGAGTAGCGAGCAGAGCCTCGTAGATGTGCAGCCTCGAGTACTGCGGACCGCCAATCTCTTGCACCTCAAGGCTCGTGTTGGTGAGTAAGTACGCCTTCTCCGCCTCAACCGCCGCGTGTCGCTGCTGCTTCGCCTGCTTTTCAGCGGCTTTCGCCTCCAGAAACTCGTTCAACACCTGGAAGCGCACGCCAAATTGTTCTTGCGCGTCCAAGTCGCAGCCCCCTGCATCACCTTCATCTTCGAATGCGTCGGGCCGCCAGAGCCGATTCTCAAGCAGAAACGCTCGCTCCATCGCGTCCGCTTCACTGCGCTCCTCGAGTTGGTCTCGGAGCTTGACAAAAGCCTCGAAAACGCTCATGTAATTGTCGACTTTGACGTCATTGCTCTCGAGGAACGCGCGCTCCCTCTCCAGTTCCACTTCGCGCTCCATTTTCTCCTCAATGAGCGCGTTCTGCCCGTCGAGAAGCGTTTTGTAGACGCTCAAGCGTGAAGAAGCGGGCGCATCTTCGTCGAAATGGAGGCAATTGCTCTCCAGAAAGGACTTCTCGTGTTGAAGCGCGCCCTTTTCGACTCGGACATGCTCGCGGAGCTCGGCTAGTTGCTTGTAGAGCTCAAGACGTTTCGCGAGGGAAATTGGTTGAGCAAGAGACTCGCTGGGTACTGCTACAGCTACAACATTGTCATGACCATCAACATTGTCGTCACCATCGGAAGTAGATGAAGTAGTAGGAGGAAGCTCGTCGTTGCAAGCCACCAAAAGCCCCAACTCCTGAAGAACAGAGCGCTCCTCAGCAGTTTCCTCATCCGAAATGCGCTTTGCAGCCTGGAAGCGCGTGATTTCGCTCACAAACTGCTCATAGATCGGGATGCGTTTGAACATCTGAGGCTCCCCCAATTCAGGACTCGTATTGTCGCTGTCGTCGCCCAAGTGGAGGGCATGGTCACCAAGAACGCTTTCGTGAGAGCGTAGGAACGCCTCTTCGTCACTGCTCGCTTGGTCAAGTGCGCATTTCAATTCCCGCAGAGCTTGTTCTTTGCTCGCAAGACGCTCAGAACTACGCTGAGAGAGCTCAACGAGCAGCATCTCAGTGTTGCGCGTCACTTCGTCATTCTGCTGCGCTTTCGCCATCAGCTTTTGGTAGATTTCAATGCGCGTCTGCGTCGAGAGCCTCGGTTGTTGTTGCTCACTCTCCGCATATGAAGAAGCCTCAGGAGCCTTCAGGAGCCCACTTTGGACCAGGAAATTGGTTTCCAGGAACGCACTCGCCTTCACTTCGCCCGTCTTGGTCGCCAGCCGCTGCTGCTCTTCCAGGAGCTCTTTGAAGACCTCAAGTCGAGATGCATACACCTCAGAACCTCCAGCAATCGATACCACGCCGTGGTCAGCTAGGAACGCGTCTTCAAGCGCCTGCTGCTGCAAAATCCCCTCTTGTTCAGCCTTGAGACCGCCAATTTCGTCCTTCATCGCCACATTTTCGTTCACGAATCGCTCTAGTTGGCTCAGAACCTCCTGGATTCGCTCTTTCAGGTCGTCCACTGAGTCAACCGACTGGGAGAACGGGAGAACGCCACGCAGCCAGCCCATGAGCGCAGTGTACATCGTGAGATCGCTCTCAATCCTCTCAAACGCCAGCGAGAAGGCTTCAGCGCCTTGAACGCTGGTGATGGCGGCTACTACTTCACTGCCATTGGCTTCAGTGTTGTCGCTATCGACACTTTCAGAGCGGCCGTCCACAGTGTTGACACCGCTGCTCTCTTGTTCACTGAGCTCCGTCGCTTTCCAGGGCTCCAGACCCCCAGTCTTCACCACCAGCTCTTGCACTCTCTGCAGGAACTTTGGGAGCTCCACCATGGGGTTCTGCAGATCCAGCGGCGCTGCCTGGGTTTGCGCGACCAGCTCCAGTCGGTCGTTTAGGTCCCGCGTGAGCACTTCAATGTTGTGGATAGCGCCATCTCTCAGGACGCCTCGCGAGAGCCACTGCTTGGCGCTGTTCGAGCGCATTTGCTGCAGAAAGAAGTCGTAGTCCTGCAGATGGCGCGCGATGTCCTCGATGCACGCGAACACGGACAGCGACGTCTGCAGCGAGTCCTGGCTCGCCGTGTTGGACGCTCCCGCGATCGAGAAGGTACCACCACTGATGTTGCTATCGAGACTAGCGTTCGAGTCGCTGTTGCTAACATTGTTGGCCGGTCCCAGCTCGTTCTGGAACACGGGGAGCCGCGTCGTGAGCCGCTTGAGGATCGCGAGGCACTCGAGCAGCGACGAGAGGTCCTGACGCGGGTCCTTCAGCTTGAAGAGCGTCTTGGCGAGCGAGAGCAGTGCGCAGTGCTCGCGCACCAAGCGGCAGATCTCCGATCCCAGGTCCGCTCGTGGGAGGGGTGCAATGCCACCATTTTCTACCATCCGACCGCTCTTCCGTCGTTGCCGCAGCTTGGCGGTCTTGTGCACCCAGTACGCGGCCTCCGAGATGATCCGGTGGTGGTCGTTCATCACGAGCGAGATGTCCATGAGCGACTCGGTGAGCGGCGAAGACGAAGGATTGTCGGATTGTTGGGTACCTAGGTCAAAGAAACCTGGGTTCCCATGATCTCCGTCCTCTTGGTCCTCAAGATTGCTCTGCTGCTGCTGTTGCTGGAGCTCCAGCTCGTCAAGAGAAAACGGCACCTCAATCTGAAGCTGGTCATCACCTTCGTCATCATCATCACCACCACCCTTCAGTCCTAGCGGAGTAGTGAGCGTTGGCGTTCGCGTGAGTGATTGGAACAGACTCAGATTCTCCCTGCTGCTCGTGTTGCTCTGCGAGCCCGTGCTCTCAGTCGCTGCTCCGTCGTCCTCGCACTCTTCGTCGAGGATGTTCTGCGCAAAGTCCGTCATCAAGTGGAGCTCGTCCAGGAATGTGAGCACTGTCACCACTGTTTGCTGGATGCTGGGGTCCGAGCCGCTTGGCGACGGGGTTGAGGACCGAGAGAGCCTACTACCTCCACGTAGTAGCTCAAGCCCCTCGGTTGAAGTAGTATTTGGAGACGACGACGACGATCCAGTGCCTGAGCTTGGCAGGAACGAGTCAAAGTGGTGCAGTACCTGCATCAGATCCTGGACGCTCGCTAGGATCTCCCCAGTGCTGGCGTCAAACTCTGGTGCTTTTCTACTGATGCCAAGCTCGCTCAACCCCAGAATTTGCCTGCAGTCGGCGATGAAGCGACTCGCCTTGCGCACAAAGTCGAGGATCTCGACGCTCTTTGAAGAGTGTGGTTGCTCCGAATCTGCTTCGGGTAGCCCAGCGTCATTCACGCTTTCCGGGCCGTGGTTCGCATCCACTGCAGCTTCAAAGCCCGTCGACAGCGATTCAAACTCGTATACAAGCGATTTCAAGTCTGCCAGTGTCTGGAACCGCTCGGTTTGCCCTGTAGCGTGTCGCGCCAAAGCCAAGATGTCGCTGATCAGGTCCAGGAGCGTCGTGAAACCCTGTAGCTTCGAGAGCTGGAGCTTCTCGGAGCTCTCTGCGGCGTGCTGCATGAGTTTGTCGTGCTCTGCCGATACATCGAGCAATTGCTGGCAACGCGCTCGCTGGTTGTCCGCTTTTAAGAGGCCCAGGGTTCTCAGCAGGTCGGCGTGGGCCTCCAACCTCTGGATCAGTGCTTCAAGGGTTAGAGTCCTACCAAATTCGTCTTCTTCGCCACCAGCACGTAGGTCTGCCCTTGGGAGAGAGCCACAGAATGTGTCCTGGACACAAAGGAATAGCCTCTTGTGCTCTGCTAGGATCCTGGTCACCTGGTCCGACAAGTTTACAAAGTCTCCCTCCGCTTCCTCGCTACCAGTGTGCTGCCGTTCTTTATACAGCTCGCTGTGCTTGGCAGCGATCACCTCAAACTCCTCCAGCCGACTGCAGACATCGCTGACACTCAGCACACGACCCACACCGCCGCCAATACCAGGCTTCCTCGCACTAGTGGCTCTCCCCATCGCGGCACATCGCATTTTGAAAAAGTCCTTGAGGCACTCGACAAAGTCTCCCTCCGTGTCCAGTTGGAAACCCGCGACCTGCGCGCGGTCCACCTGGTGCACTTCCCACAGGTGCGTGTCGACCTGGTGTCGGAAAAGCGTGAGCAACTGGTCGCTTGACTGGGGCGTCGGGCTGCTCGCTGCTTCATGCAGCAAATTGAGCTCTACAGCATTGTCGTCGCCACATACAACATTGCCAATTAGATTTGGTTCCACAATTTTAAGCCTCCCAAAGTTTTAAATTGTGAAAAAGCCATAAATAAGCAGGCAGGCGGCTCACCTTTCCGGACATTGTCGATCGTCGCGGTCCTCGCGGCTACCAGCTGCTTGCTCTCGCCCAGTTCCTGCTCGGTTTGCTCGCATTTGCGCTGCAGCTGCGCGATTTCGTGCTCACACATCGCAAGCTGCTGCTTGGCGGCGTCGAGGTGCTGCTCCTTGGTCGTCAAACGGGCGTGCGCCTCGCTGAGCGCGCTGAGCTGCTGCTCGTCCCGGAGGTTCGCGCTCTCGACAATGTCCTGAAGCTTCTTGAGATGCTCCTCCGCGATGCCCAGGCGACCGAACTCCACTTGCTTCTCAAAGTCCTGCGCGAGCATGGTCTTCGAAGCCTCCAGGTCTTTGAGGCGAGCGTCGAGCTCGGCTTTGTGAGCCTCCTGAGCGCGCTCGAGCTGCTCCAAGTGGGCCTTTTCACGTTCGCTCATGGTTGATTCCGCGACATCAAGCTGCTCTTCAAACGCGGCGATTGCTGTCGTGTGCTCCTGCTTTAGGCGCTCAAGCTCGTCCGAATGGACAGCTTGCAGCGCACTTAAAGTCGCATTATTATGTTCAATGAGCTTCAATCGCGCGTCCTCAGCTTCGTTCATCTTGTTGAAATGGTCTCCAGCCATTCGCTTCAGCTCGTCTTCAGCGCCACTGAGTCTCGTAGTTTGGGCCTCCAGTTGGCTGGCAAACGAAGCCTGCAACTCGCGCATTTGGCTCTTGAAGTCAGCACACAGAGCGCGTTTCTGCTCCTCGAAAACTACCAGGGAGCTCTCGTGCTCCTTCACAGCGCTTGCGAGCTCCTGCTGCTGGTCGCTGAGCTTGTCTTGGTATTCCAACTCGAGACTCGCGAGCTCCTGGCCCTTGAGCAGCAGCTCGCGCTCCGAGTCCTTCAGGTCCTTCAGGTAGTCGGCAGTCTCATCCTTGAGCGCTTGCTCCAGGTTTCGAGCTTCGAGCTCCAGGTCCGAGCATTTCGAGCCTAGGGCTTGGGTTTCTGCTGCAACGCCACTCAGTTGGCCCTCCAACTGCGTCACTTGGGCCTCCAACAGGGTCACCTGAGCCTGGCGATCAGCCGCTTCCTGGGTCTTTAAGGAGTACGCGTTCTGCAGCTCCAAAGCTTCCTGGGTCTTTAACGAATACTCGGTCTGCAGTCTCTCAAGCGCGTCCTCGCTCGCCTGCAGTTTGTCTGCTGCGTCACTCAGCTGCGCTATGAACTGCTGCTTTGCGTCGCTGAGCTCACTTAGCATGCGCTCAATGCTATCGGTCATCTCCAGTTTCTCGCCCGAGAGCACCGAGGTGAGCTCCGCCTTCTGCTTGCTCAGCGCTGCAATGTCGCCCTCGAGAGCACGGCTGCGAGCACTTTGGCTCTTCAAATCGCTCTTCAGAGCCTCAAGCTCAGTACTCAGCTGCTGTTTCTCCTCCGTGAGCTCTTCCAACGTCACACTTAGCGCCGCGATGCCTGCCGTCGAAGCCTCACTCTCGAACCGCAGCTTGTCGTGCGTGCATGCGAGCGCGTGCTCGTGCTCACTGACCGTGGTCTTGAGATCGTCGATCTCGTGTTTCGCGCGCTCAAACTGGGTTTCCATCGCTTTGTACTGGATGATCGACGCATGGAGCTCCTGGATCTGGTTCTCCAGACTCAGGAGCTGCGATTTCTGGGCTTCCACCTCCTTTTTGCTATCGCTCAAGCGCGTTTCGACGCCTTCAAAGTGGCGCACGAGCTCCTTTGTGGCGCCTAGCTCGAGGAACAGCAGGTGCTTCTCAGCGCGCATGCGCTCGTCTTTTTCGGCCGAAGTCTCCACCAACACTCGCAGGAACCGCGTCTGGAGCTCTTCGCAGTACATTAGATGGCGCTCCTGCTTTTCGCGGAGGCCCGTGACCACCTGCGTCAAATTGTTGAGCTGGATCTGTACGCGCTGCTTCTCGTTCACCGCGAGTTGTTTCTCCTTACCGACCACGAGCAGCATCTGCTCTTTCTCCAGCCCCAGCTCGCAGGTCTTTCGCGCTTCGTCGGCATTCTGCGCTGCCTCGAGCTTGAGCAAGTGGATGCGGCGCTGGTTCTCGTCCACTTGGCGCTGGCTGAGCCCCAACGTCTCCTCTAATCGCATGACGGTCTGCTGGTAAAAGTCGTTCTTCTGCTTGAGCTCGCTCTGGAACGCGTGCAGCCGACTGATCTCGCCGTTCTTGAGCTCCATCTCGCCTTCCGTGTGCTCCAGCTGGAGTTTCATGTCCATCTGCATGCGCTTCATCTCGAGGCGCATGTTCTCCATGCCCAGGCGCAGGCGATCGATCTTCATCTCCGTGTCCTCGATGATCTCCTCCTTGTGGTGCATCGACTCCTCGACCTGCGAGAGCTTTCCCGACTCCTTGCGCAGCGCGGCCTTTGTATCCTCGAGCTCCTTCGCCTTGGACGAGAGCGTCTCGGCCGTGAGTTCCAGGATCTCCGTCTTCTGGTTCACGCTCTTGACCGAGTCCAGCAGCGCGTTGCGCAGTCGCTCGACCTCGTCGTCGCGGCTCTTGATCACGAACGTGAGCTCCAGGATCGTGTTCGCCTTCACTTGGCGGTCCTCGACTGTAATTCGCAGCTCTTTACGCGTCGCCTCGAGTGTGGAAACTATACTGCAGAGTTCCTGTTGGACAGCAAACATGCGAGCTTCTCGCTCGCAGCCATCCATCTCCCTGCGAGCCACGAGCTGCGCACTCTGGCCCACAAAGCGGGCGTGCTTGGCGTTGAGGACCTCCAGCTGACTCTGCAGTACCTGAATCTGGTTCTCTCGCCTCTCGAGCTCAGCGTCTTTCTCTTCAACGGTGTCCACAAATGTATTCTCTTGGTCGCGGATCACAGTCTCTAGTTGAAGAAGTTTCGAAGCGTGGAGCTCGCGAAGCTGCGCGGCACTGAGCTCCAACGCCTTCACGGTCGTATCGAGCAGCTCTTTGCTCGTGCGCTTGAGCGAGTCGATCTCGGTCTCGTACGTGAGCGCCACGCGGTCTCGCTCGCGCTTTGTTTCCTCTCTCAACAGTGTGAGGTCGCCTTCGTACTTGTCGACCAGGCTCTTCTGCGCGCTTGTTGCCTGTTCTTTCAGTCTCGACACTTCGCTTTTGTGCTGTTCATTCGCGCTCGTGAGCTGGGTTTCATAGGAGTCAACGGTCTGAGTGAGCTCCGACTTGGCGTTTGCTTCGAGATCCTCGAGTTGCTGGGCGTGAGAGCTCGTGAGCGAGCTGGTAGCCTGGTTCGCAGCGATCTCCATGGCCTCGCGCTCGCTGGTGTGCTGCTCAATCAGCTCGCGGATTTCCATCGTGAACCTGGAATTCATCGCGTCGATCTCGTTCTGCAGTGCCGTGGTCTCGAGGATCCGCTGGTCGTTCATCTTCGTGAACTGTTCCTGTTGCACCATGTTGAGTCGTGCGGTTTCCTGCGCGGCCTCACTCATCAGCTGCGCTTTGTCCTCAGAGTACTCGACTCGGAGCTTCTCCAGCTCGCTCTCTTTGCTTGTCTGGAGGGTTTTGAGCTCTTGCGACAGTTTGTCCGTCGCGTCCACGAATTGCGAGGCCGAGGCTTCTCGCAATTGGCGGATCTCCTCAGCGCTTGAGCTCTGTAGCTCTTCGTATTCGTATTTGGACTTGAGCTCCAACGCAGCGTACGCTGCCTGTAATTGCTCCTGCAGTGCGTCATACTCCGTCCTAGAAGTGGCCTTCAACGCATCGAGTTCAGCCTGCGAGGCCTGCTTAAGAGCGTCGACTTCAGTTTGCCAAGCCAGTTCCAGCGCCTTGCGCTCGCTTTGAGCCGATTCTTTCAGGCTTCCCAACTCTGTTGCTGCTTTCTGTTGCGCATAAGCCAGTTGGGCGGCTGAGGAAGCCTGGAGCTGCTGGAGCTCGTCCAGACACGTCTTCTCCATGTCGTTGTACTTGAGCTCGAGCTCTTCCAACTGGCTGCGGAATTGGGCGTCGAGCGCCTCGATCTCGCTCTCGTGCGTGTGCTGCAGCTCTGTTTTCTCGGCCTCGTGGGCTTCTACGAGCGCCAGTTTCTCGTCGGTATCTTGGTTGAACACCTGATCGAGCTGCTGGAGCCTAGAGGGAATACAGTGAAGCCATCCACACATAGCAAAATTGTTAGGGATCACAGCACTATTATCAAGCCAATAGACTTGGACCATACATCGCACATTTTGTCCTTGGTGCTTTCTTGTTGCGCATGCAGTGCTGCAATGTCCTTGGAGAGCCCCGCCAAGGCAGATCTGCGAGGAAATGATACGCTCCAAAGTCAGTAAAACCATTTTATCATCACGAGCGGATTGAGGATGTTGTCGGTATACGCACGTGGTCTGCTCAAATCCGTCCGAGATGCGCGGGAGTTCCTCCTGGATGCCTTCGATGTGCTGACTCGCGGTCCCCGAGACCTCAAAGAACTTGTAGTTGTCCGCGATGAGCTTGTCCAAATCGACGCGGTAGAGCTCGTCGGTCGCGCGCAGGTTCTCTTCGACAGACTTGAGTCGCGCGGGCGTGGCTTTCACAGCGTTGACATCGTCCAAGGTACTCTCAAGAGCACCTGAAGCTAGACCTTCTTCGAACTCTTGGGCGTGTCGGGCCGCAGCGAAGAACGACTCGAGATGGGACCCCATGGGGCTTCGCGGGGTACACCACGCGGCTTTCGCGGACGGTCCGTCGAGAAACCCTCCGCCAATGTCGCTGCGAGTGGTCGGTGAAGTCTCGGATTCTACTCCTACTCCTACTGTCGAGTTGATCGTTGCTCGGTTGCTCCCTGACAACGGGCGCCGCGGCGGAGGCGGGAAGAGTGCTGGGTTCTCGCGCGCCTGTGGGGAAATCGCCATCGCGAGCGACGAGCCATTGAGGATCTCCAGGCTGCCATTGCTGCTGCTGTTGTTGTTGCTGCTGCTTGTTGGTTCGGCTCCTCGACGCTCGATCTTGGGTAATATGGTCCCTGTTGTATTGGATTGTGCGGCCACGCCAGTAGATATATATGACGGTGGGATCGGTCGTGGGGCTTTCGAGGTCCCTACTGGCTGCTGGTTGTTGTTATTGGTGGCGGTGGCCTTGACCTTGCGTGGGGGCTGGGCTCCGGGCTTGACGGAGGCGCCATACGGGGACGCCCTCGAGCGATGTGCATCCGCCATACTGGTCGGTTGCTGCTCAGTGTGTGCACGGGCTTCCAGACAGGAACGGCAGCAGGCAAGCGGGCAGCTCAATCTGGTTGTATTTCCTAATTGCTGCGCCACACACGTGGAGCCACACTGGGAGGTTTCAAAACGTTCATTGGAGGTTCGCTGTTCAAAACTGACAGTGTGAATCATCGAGAAATTGGGTTTTCTCGAATTAGACTGACAACCAGAGAGCTGCAGGATGAAATCCTGCAAGTCCAACGTGAAGTTGCAGGTTGGTATTGAGGTTAGGATCTTGTGTACGAGTCGCCACTTTGCACATCGTGCAATGCATGACATGGTCGATCTTAACGGAAGTATGTGTGTGGGTGGGGGGGAGGACACCGGGCCTAGTCCACCCAGCCCCGGTGGTATTGTTGTTGTGAGGAAGGCACGACACGAAGAAAGGAGTGATGCCGGGGCTCTTCTTGAGCGTGTCAAGCGACTGAGACTAATCAGGCGAGTCACTGGTGCTGTCAGAGTGATTGCGTCGTCGCATGTGGCGGGCATAACGTATGAAGCGATCGTATTGAGACTCGGTCCAAGAGGAAGCGTGAGCATGCATGTGAGAAGTTTTCAAAGGCTGGTTGTGATTGATGATGGTGACGGTTGAAAATCCCGTCATCTCATTTTCACTATATACGCATTGTTTATGAATGCGCACTCAAATGTCTGCATCATGCGTACTTGTTCGAAATAGCAGTGTACTAATCATGCCAACTGACTATCGTCTGTTCGCATCGCACCCTGTTTTGATAAATTGAGCTTGTGGGTGGAACTTTTGACTGGCATCCTGGGCTGACACGTGTGGACGTGAGTGACAGTCTCTTGAAATAGTTCAGGAGATAGGAGGCAGCAAGAGCAGCAACCTCCAGTCACTTGAATGCGTTCATGTCGCTCTGACTTGTGCTGTGAGGAGGAGCATCTTGTTGTTGAAGCCGCGAATATTTCAGCTCAGTTCGTTGCTTCAAGATGACTGGAGGAGACAACAAGAAGATCCATCATCCCCCTTGCCTCTCAAACCGCATCGGAATGACAAGACTTGGTGAGTGCTGATTCGTATTTTACAAAATGTGGTGACTTCTGCTTCAATCACGGATCAGCATTTTACAAAAGAAGGTGGGTTCTGCTGCTGTCTCAGAAGGAAATGGATACGACACGTGGCTTGCCGATCTTGCTGTACTTTCTCTCACTATGCAGCGGACCTCTTCGCGACGCTTCCACGTGGTGATACAGTTTCTATCATTCCAGGTCGTCCTTTCTCATCGCTTTCACTATCTGCGGAGTTGTGGCTTGCAATAGCAATTTACAGCTTCACTATGAAAAGCATATCTTTTTTGGACACTGGAAACAGGGGTGAGCTGAACTGCAAAGGAAATCTCCGTTGCGGGCATGGCTCATTCCGCATTTCGACTGCTTCCCAAGAGACCTCTGCTCAAGTGAAAGCAACTGCTCAAGATGCTGGCCAAGCGCTTCATGAAGGCCTTCGCGCTGCTCGTCGCCGTTGTGTTCGTCGCGACCGTCTCGGGCGCCACATTCGAAGAGGAGGAGGACGTGCTCGTGCTCACGGACGACAATTTTGACGACGCGATCGCGCAGCACGAGACGCTGCTCGTCGAGTTCTACGCCCCATGGTGCGGCCACTGCAAGAACCTCGCGCCTGAGTACGCCAAGGCCGCCAAGGCGCTCCTGGAGCAGGACCCTCCAATCCGCATCGCCAAGGTCGACGCCACCGCGCAGACCAAGATCGGCGAGCGCTTCTCGATCCAGGGCTTCCCAACGCTCAAGTTCTTCAAGGGCGACGTGGACACGATCAAGGACTACGATGGTGGCCGCACGGCGGACGAGATCCAGAAGTGGGTGATCAAGAAGTCTGGCCCAGCTGTCAAGATCATTGAGACCGCCGCTGAATTGGACCAGATCAAGGAGGACAACGTCGTCGTTGTGTTCGCTGTGATTGACGCCGCTGAGGGTGAAGCCCGCAGCATCCTCGAGAAGGTCGCTGACGCCACGGACCTCGCGGTTGTCGTCGCATCGACCAAGAAGGACATCACGGAAGACGCTGCTGACGTGAACAAGCTCGTGATCTTCAAGCAGTTCGACGAAGGAAAGAACATCTACGAGGGTGAATTCAACCAGGAAGACATTGCTGCTTTCGTGAAGGGCAACTCGAAGCCACTGGTGATCACTTTCTCGCAGGAGAAGGCGCCAATGATCTTCGGAGGTGACATCAATGAGCACGTGTTGGTCTTCGCCGACACCACCAAGGACCACATCCCAGCTTTGGAGACTGCCCTGAAGGTCGGTGCCAAGGAGAACAAGGGCAAGCTTCTCCACGTGGTCGTGCCATTCACGGAGACCCGTATTGTTGAGTACTTCGGTATCAAGGAGGAGGAGCTCCCAGCCGTGCTCGTTGTGAACATGGGTGCGGGCATGAAGAAGTACTCGTTCACCTACTCTGGCGAGGACCTTGTTGCCAAGCTCGACACCACTTTCGGTGACGACCTCGCGGCGTTCGAGAAGGCGTACTTCGCTGGTGAAGTCACCCCAACCCTCAAGTCGGCTGAGCCAACTGACGACAGCGAAGAGGCCGTCAAGGTCATTGTCGGCAAGCAGTTCGCGGAGCGTGTGATCAACACTGACCAGGACGTGCTCCTTGAGTTCTACGCGCCATGGTGCGGCCACTGCAAGTCGCTTGCGCCAAAGTACGAGGAGCTCGCCGAGAACTTCGCGGATGTGAAGTCGATCCTGATCGCCAAGATTGACGCGACTGAGAACGAGGTCGACCACCCAGGTGTCGACGTCAAGGGCTTCCCAACGCTGCTCTTCTTCCCAGCCAAGGACAAACAGAACCCGATCGTGTACGAAGGTGCCCGTGACGTCGAAGGCATCACCGAGTTCTTGAAGAAGAACGCGCAGAAGTTCGAGTTGGACGGCGCCGACCACGGCGTTGAGCACGAAGAATTGTAGATGTGTCGCTCGCTCGGCCTTGTGTTTACAGCAACAACGAACGCCCGCAAGTCGAGAACGAAACGAACAAGTGAGATGAAGGCGAGCGATGAGGTTAGCATTTTGATAGGGAACGCTTATTTTTTATATTGATTGCTCTCACTTTGCGCTCATAATTTGACAGACGTTCATCGTGTTTTGCGTTGTGTTGGTGTTCGAGCATCATCTTCATGTGATGGTTTCCTATGGATCTGCTGGTGTGATGCAGGTCTCTTTTACAAATGCGAGGACGTGTACCAGAGTGAAGCTGCGCGAGTTGTACGGGATCGGAGCTCCCCGTTCACCGCTTGGAAATACGAAGATGCTCGGTAGGCGCGAGAAGTCTAGGTGCAGTGGTGTGATGTCGATTTCGTCCACGTTCACCTTGGCGAAGACAATCGGGCGATCAGCAGCATCGAGTGCGTCAAGTGCGTCGATCGTGAGGTGCGCGACCTGCTCGAACACTTTGGCGAACTCTCGACATCCGTAGCAACGCGGCGACGAGAAGCACACGACCACGTCCTTGTGCTGCTGGTGCTGTTGGTTGAGCACCCAGAGCGCGCTCGACACGTTCGCGATGTGCGACTGCTGTCTCTGAATCTCCCAGGGCGACAGCACCTGGTAATCGATATCCGGCGCGACTGCAGCCTCACGAAGCACACGCGAAGAAAGGTCAACAGCGTCGACGATCGAATTGCTGGAAGATGACGTGGAAGTAGAAACACTGGGGGCGGTGTCTTCGAACCCAGGGCTGTCGTCGACAGGCGCGTCTACATCGCCACCATCCGCTGTCTGGAAGACTGGCGGGAACTTGGTCGCGAGTAGTTCGGCAAGCGTATCCATGAACTGCGACGTCTCCAGCGCGGCAATGAGCTCTTGCCCAAATAACGGGAACCGGAATGGCGGGTCCGCTACATTCTCGACGACCAGCGCCATAGGCACGTGACGATCTTTCACGAACATGGCATCACGCAGCACCGTCTCCTGCTTGGGCACGAATACGAAGCGCAGCGTGAGTGCCCCGCCGATTGAGCTCGCGTACTGCTGTGCGAGCTCTTCGGCTTGGGCCATGAGCTTCTCGTGGTACGACTCGGTGGCGTCTGAGAAGAGTAGCACATGCGCCGCGGCTCGGCTGTCGAATAGGAAACCCGAGAACTCGTGCGAATATATCGACACGAGGCTGTACTTGTTGAGCTGCAGGAAGCTCACGACGCGGCTCTTCTTCCATGGGCCCGTGTACACGATGCGCGTGGCGCCAAAGTCCCGAAACACCACGACCGACGGGATCTGCATTCTCTCTTCCTCAGTATCGAGCAGCGCGCGGTTCGCGCTCACCGCGTACATGGAGATGACCTGCGCGTCCGTCTGCGCGAGCGAGATCGCGTCAAAGTATGGCTGCGTGTCTCTCCCGTCGACCACGACGAGCACCACGAACGGGTGCATGTTCACGAGCGCGTCTAGCGCCGCACGGTCGTGCAAGATCGCCACCTCTTTCTGTGGCTGCTCCAGCATGAACCGCTGGAGCTCGGCGCTTGTGCGACCGCCCGTGTAGGTGTCGATATCAGCGTCGTCAAGCGAACACCCAGCAACAGTGGAGCTTGTCGTGATTATGGAGCTGCTTGCGGTGGCGACGGTGGACTCAGAGTCACTAGAGCCACTGCCACTGGCACCGACCAGGTTCGCGACATTCGGGCTGCACCGGAAGCGCAGAAACGCCGGGAGCCCTACGATGTTGAGCTCGTCGGGAAGATCGGACGGCTCCGTGGAGTCCAAGGTGGCGAAGCGCATGTGTGGCGCGACCTCTCTTTGGGACGCACGAAGCGCTACTGCTGCGTCAGCGAACGCGCGGAATAGATCGAGACTCTCCTTGCGCGTGGGCGAGTCGAAGAGCACGAAGAGCGGCTGGAACGTCAGCACCGCAGCGGCAACATCGCTTGAAGAGAGCAGCAGCACGCCATTCTGCTCGGGCACATCGAGCGACGGTGCTGAAGACACGTCTTCTTGGGCATGTGCTACCAAGAGAGGGACGAAGAAGAGCACAAGCGTGATACTCAGCGTGACGAACGACCGTCTTCGAGCGCTTCGTTGTTGGAGCTGCTGGCGCATGATGGTGGTCAGAGAAGACCCTCTCGTTTCAAAATGGCTGTTGTGCAGAGTGGGCAGGCGACTGTTGAAGAGGCGCCTGCCTGGTCGAAGCAGCCAGTGATATCATCACTTTCCACATACAGGGATTTGGCCCACTCTGTGCGCATGAAGCAGCACTGCCGCATTCACCACTCCGCCCATGACACGTCTCTCAAAATGAGTTGCTTGATGTGATGATGAGCGTGTGATAAAATTGAGAGGGGCTTCTATTCTGAGGTATCTCCAGCATTGGCCGCACTTCATAGTGAAGCATTTCCGAGTCAATTACATTAGAAACAAATCTCTGCCATGTGGTACCAACGAGTGAGTGCGCGCTCAAGGACAACAGCGCGATGTGCGCGCGCATTCGCCAGCACCACCAGCTCCGCGCAGTTCCAAGTCCACGGAGCACTGACGCAGGTATATTGCTAAATGCACCATCATACACGACCAATCAATACACATGAGGCCATTTAACTGATGCAAGTGCTGTCTCGTTAGCTCCCGCGCGGTGAACTCCCGCAAGTCGGCGTGGAAGCGCACGTGACGCACGCGTTCACACTCGAGGACACAACGCACTTTGCCGCGCTCTCGGGCGACTTGAACCCGATCCACACGGACGCGGTGTTCGCGCTGCAGCACGCGAACGCGCCGGCGCCGATCGTGCAGGGCATGCTGAGCGCGAGCCTCTTCGCGACGATCTTCGGCAAGACGATCCCGGGGGCGGTGTACATCTCGCAGCAGCTGCGGTGGCGCGCGCCGCTGCTCGTGGACGAACAAGTGCGCGCGCACATCCGCGTCGTGAAGCTGCGCAAGCGCTTCGTGGACTGCGAGACGATCTGCGAGAAAGTGGATGGCGGCGAGGTCGTGGTCGAAGGGCTCGCGACCGTGCTCTTGCCAGCGAAAGAGGGCTAATCGACAAAAGAAACACATGAGTTTGGATCCGATGTTCAAGCGGCATTGCGTGATTGAAATACATCCACATGCGCCTTGTGTGAGTGGGTGTGTAAGTAGTTTATTGTGTTTCTGCATTGATCATTTTGGCTCTCTCAATCGTATCATCGACCTGGACTTCAAGGTAGATAGACAGACCGCTAGCTCTCCTCTTTCAGTATCAGCCGCGCGTCCTTGTTTGCAAACCCGACAAGCCAAAGCTACACGCTGCTGCTCGACCGCGGCGTTCTTTGTCGACTGCCAAGCTCTCAACGAGAGAGAGGTTGGTCTCAGTAGGCGAGCGATTGTCTGTTTATTCGTGCTTCTTGTTTGGGGATTCTCGCCAGACAGTCTTGATGGTCTCGGTGACGCCCGGGCCTTCAATGTTCACGCGCAGGAAGCCGAGGAGCATGATGCCGGTGACGCCCAGCCATGCCACGCGCGCGAGCGTGCGGGTCTCCTTTGGCACGTAGTCCGATATCACGATGTTCATGCCGATGTGCGCGTGGAGCGGGAAGAGCACGCCGAGCGCAAAGTCCACTGGCACCGCCACAGGCGACGGGCTCAGAATGAACGCCACTGGCGTCAGGCCGAGCAGCGCTACGTTCGAGTAGTGGTACGCCTTGGTCGTGAAAGTCGCATTGTCAGCTACACAAGTGTTTCCCATCATTAACATGTCAGCCTTCCGCCTCGCTATCGTATGAAAAAAAATAACGAACGCAACGCAGCACAGCACTCACCTTCAATGATACCCGCGAGACCGCTCACCTCCTTGTTCTCCGTGAGCTTAGTAGGGGCGGCTATTGAATTCACACACACACGACCATCACAACCATCACAACCATCGTCAATACTCCTTCCCACACCATCGACCAAAAAAGACCACCGGAATTCCAAAGGCTTCACAGATAAAGAACCATAGTGGATCCAGAGAGAGAGAGAGCTACAACAATAATACAGATACAGCAGGCGCTACGTACTCTTGCGGAAGTGACGCACGTTGGCGACCGTGGAGGAGCGCGGGGCGGCAGCGGTGGCGGCCGAGCGCACGAGCGAGCGCTGCATCATCATCATCTTGAGCTGGAAGTCTGTGAGGTGGGGTCGGCGTGTGGCGACGGGGGCTTTCTTTTGGTTTTGCGGCCCACACTTTGTTTGGCCCGCTCAGTCGTTCTCGTCAGACTCATTTGATGAGTAAAACCTCACTCAGGAGCTCAGTGCTGGATGTAGTAACCGGCTGATATACTCTATGTATACCGTATTTGGTATAGCCGTATGACGGTTAGCCTGGATATGTACTAAATGCGTGACGTACCGTATACAAACAAATCGGATGAGTGTTGGTCCTTTAGTCGAGTATAGCATCCACTCTCATAATGAGGTTTTATTGTAACTTTGGTATCAGCTGAAATGCAACCAACTCCACCCAGGTTTCAACAAAGGGAGTATCAGCGATGATACTGAAGGTGAGTGCCAGGTGATACCAAACTGAAGAGATCGAGCAGAGGGATATCGAACGAGAAATGAAATCTAACACATCGATTCGAGCGCAGTGCAAAGCTCTTAGATGATGGTGGCGAAGTAGTCGCCGAGCCCGAGTGCCGTGGCGAGCAGCAGACCCTTGATGCGGGTGCTGCGGCGGTCGCGCTTGCGCTCATAGAAAGCGTATCTGAAACAAATTGATTGACAACAACACAGTCAGTGCGCTTGACACTTTCGATACCAGTGGTAAACAAAAGAGTTGCAATAATACCGTTCGTCGTAGAAACCCTTGGCGTAGACTGCGAGAATCCTGTCGAGCTCAGCCAGCTCTTCCTCCTGTGGCGTTGTGACAGACGTTAGCGACCTTTGAGTGATTGTTTTGGTTCAAACTCAGTAGTTTAAATACAGTCGCCTCACGCACCTGCGATGTCTTGAACGAGTCCCACGCGAGTTGCTTGCCTTCTTCGTCTTCCTTGTCTGCAAAATGGAAGACGCAGCGCACTTTCTCCGGGATCTTGGATTTCCAGTTCTCCTCGCTCATGCTCTTCACAAACACCTTCTCGTGCTTTTTTGGCAAGTTGGCGACCTGTAAAAAGAAGGTATCAACACCACACATGTAAGTATCTGAAACACTCCATTTCTCAAAACCAAGCATACGCAGACACGTGAAAGTAGCAAAGCCCCGTACATGCAGCGCAAAGATCTCTGCGAGAACCGCCTTCTGGATCACGACCATCGAGTCCAAGATGAGCTTCGACTCGGCTTCGTTGACGATGTTGTCACTGTCCGCGTCGAACAGCTGGAATTGGCCTGAAGGTATATCAAAACAGGTACGTGAGACCTACATAGGTCTAATGGTGCAATGAATCAATCTGAAGGCAACAGCACCGTACTCTCAAGCCACTTGTCCGTACTGCCGCTCGCAAGCACCTGCAGCAGCCTTTCTACTTGCTCCACGCTCACTTTTCCTATTTTGACACCAAACGCAGACAACATGAGCTTTTCATAACCACATCTAGCGCAAGCGCAGCAATTACACGAACAACAAGCCATACATACCGTCCTTGTCTTTGTCCAAGTTGTCAAAGTACCCCGCAGCGTTCGCGCATTTGTGCTTCACGAGCTTCACCTTGAACGCTTCCACATACTCGCTCGTGACAGCAGCAGCATCCGAGTCGCTCTCGTCGATCACGCCGATTTTCGCTCGGTCCTGCCACGCCGCGTCCTCGACCGTCTTCATGAACGCGACGCAGTCCTGCACCAGCGCTTCAAACGCTTGCTATACGACCCCAAATGCCACATCAACAGTGACTGGTATTAGTATCATGCAAAGGCATACCTGATACTTAACGCCTGACACGCCACCGCCTTACCTTGTCGACTTGCGACGCCTTCTCCCACTGTTTGTCCGCCTGGTACTGCTTCAGCCACGAGGCAAAGCCGTCTCGCTCGCCATCACCTGCGAGAAGCTTCTTCGGCGCCGGGTCATTCGGGATCTGCTCCACGAGGCGCTGTACACTCTGGATCGTCTTAAGCTCCACGATGTCCTCTGTTAGCAACAGTCATTATTACCACAGCGCATTCATTAGGTCAGCAATACAGACGCGTGACAGCAACAGGCAAGCAGCAATAGCGACGGAGGCAGTAACAGGAGAGCACACGTACCGATGGGCTTGCTCTGGAAGAGCGAGGCGAGCGGCCACTTGCTGCCGCCGCGCACAGGCGCCGCCGCCGCAGTCGTGGAAAACCGGCGCATGAGTTTGTGCTTTTTGCTGCTCACTCCACTCAACAACTCAAGTGGCAAGCACAGCAATCACTACGGTATACATCCGGTAAAGTACGATCTACAATTCCCTTTTAAGTTCGAAAGGTGCTCCTCAAACCTCAAAAGGTCCAATCGAACATGGACACTTCGACACCACGCTCAGCAATCGCGGCTCATCACGAGCGCGCGCGCGCGCATTCATACGAGCCATGAGCGATCTTCTATATTAGCCATACAACCGTGGTGTTAATTGTACTTGTACAGTGCCGTGTATGAGTTGAAATTGGCCATCTGTTGTGCTCCCAAAGACCACAGAGTGGCGCCTCCTGCCGCAAAGAGTCGCTTTGTGGCGTGTAGACTGGCAAAAGGAAGCCATCAATATCTGTCCATTCCCTTGAGCCTCAGTGATCCTGCTCGTTGGTGTATATCGCAACCACAAGTGGGTACAGTACGACCATTGTGCTGGAGGTCCAGGCGCGCGAGTGGTCGGCAAAATGGAGAAAGTGGAGATCGCGGTCCGCGTCGTGGGCATGCTCTACGCGCTCGCGATGCTCATCCTGATCATCAAGCTGCAGAACCAAGACATCAGTACGTCTGTTATGCTCACCTGCTGCTTTTATAATAGACTGGCAGTCTAGCTCACGCATGGCTATGAATGTATGTTATGCTGCGATAGACAACATCATGCTCATCACGGTGTACACGATGGTGTTCACGTGCCCGTGCCTCTGGGCGCTCATCCGCTTCTGTCGCGAGTGGGCCGCGCGCCGGCGCATGGTCGTGCTGCCGGACCGCAAGCCCAAGAAGAAGCCCGACATCGCGCTCCCCAAGGACAAGCAGGTACAGCGCACGCAGGCCGAGATCCTCGCGGAGCAGCGCGCGCGCATGGCCAACCTGCACGGCGTGGGCGAGCCCAAGAAGAAGAAGCCAAAGTCCCCCAAGCGCAAAGGCCCGCCCAGCAAGAAGAATTGAGTCGAAAGTTGACTTGGATTGAGTATAGAATATTCGAATGATAGGACTGATTTATGACAGAGAAATGGCTCGGAAATGAGATCAACTGGCTGTTCATTATGTAAGGTGTTGTGTGGAAATGCTCTCTTTTGTTTCTCCGCGTTGGCGGCGGCTTCAGGCTTGCTATAATAACATGCCATCACCATCACCAACAGGATCGAATAAATAGCGAGAGGCTGTATGGGACAGTATAATAGGGTAGTAATATTTATATGGGGGGAATGTAAATAGGGGGCTGGGGCTGGGCGATTCGCATCGCACCGCAACAACCACACAACAGTGGGGGGGCTTCATCGTCCATCGTCGCTCGCGAGCGCCGTGGAGCGAGCATACATAGCTTCAGTCTTCCTGGGAGGCTCTCCACAGACTCACTCAGACGCCACCAAGGAGCTCTTGGGGGGTCCCAAGAGCTCACTAACAAGTTTGGTTGGTCCCGGCCTAGTGGAAGCGCTCAAAGACGCTCAGACGCGGACTGTGCTCCGAGCCCGAGCCCGACTTCTTCTCGTTCACGTCGAAGGGCTTGCTGGTGTCCAGCTTGAGTACGAGACCCGACGACCAGCTGGTCGTGTCCAGCTTCTCGACCGACGACTGCACCGACGCCACGGGGAAGTCCTTCCAGAGCTCGTCCGACTCGGCGCTGGTGGCGGTCGCGGCGTTCGCTGGGGACGACGCGGGGGCCGAGGTCTCGACTGGGGACGTGCTGATCGTGCCGATGGGCGCACTGGCAGCCGACGAGGCCGAACCCGACGCTGGTCCGCGAGGCGAGGCGGCCGGGGGGACACCGTCGTCGTCCTCGTCGTCCTGGGTGAGCGAGAACTTCATCAATGCGTCGATGGCATCCTGAAGGTCCGGGTAGTTGCTGTTGGGGTTGTTGCTATTCTGGTTGCTATGGTGGTGGTGGTGGTGGTTGGTCGGGGACGACAGCGGCATACTACCCATGAGGCCCGACGACGAGACGCCCGGCGCCGAGCCAAAGTGGTGGTGCAGCGACTGCGACTGTTGGTGGAGCGGGTGGAGTGGCTGTTGGTGGTGGTGGTCGCCAGCATAATTTAACTTGGACTGCGTCGACGCGCGAGCAGGCACCGCGGGCCCGCCCATGGCGCCCCACGAGCCGCTCTTGTCAAACGACGACAATAAAGAGTAGTCCTTCGACTGGTACGAAGGCACGCCGCCCAGCGGGTGGAGCGGCTGGTTCACTTGGTCCGCCGCACCGCCGTAGAGGTAGCTGCTGTTGTTGTCCGAAGGCACGGGCGCGACGCCCAGCGAACCGAGACCCATGTGGTCCTTGTCGTTGCTCATGAACATGGAACCCATGCCCATCCCGCTGCTGGCCTGCGGCGAGAACTGCGGCGTGCTGTAGCCCTCGACCTCCTCGTGGATGAAACGGCAGCGCGAGCCGTACGGACAGTGGCCCGAGCCCCAGTACGACTTGCACTTGGTCGTCTTGTACTTGGGGTGGCGCACCACGTGGCGGAGCTCGCCGAGGCCATGCGCAAACTGGCACTTGGCTGTAATGAACAAGAAAATAAAGAAGGACACAAGTGGGTTAGTTTGTTGTTGGTGGCGTCACGCGCACAAATCTAGGAAAGTATACTAACTAGGACACTCATGAACGCACCTCCGTAGCGACAGTTGCCAAACTCTGAGAAGCGCTTGCAGAGCTCGGTTTTGTAGAGCGACGACTTGGTGCCGTTCTTGGGCGAGTTCTCTTCGTTCAGGTACTGGTCGTCGCCCTGGAGGTCGTAGCCGCCGTCGTTCAGGCCCGTGTCGAGCTGCAGGAAGCTCTCCTTCGGCATCGAGTAGTAGTTGAGGTGGTCCATCGACGAGAGCAGCATATTGGTTGGCTGAGTTGCTAATCCGCGGGTACTGAGATAAGCAGACAGTGGGGGTCGGCGAACGCGGACGAGAAGCAAGTGCGGACGGTCCAACTAACTAAAATCAATACTTGCGCACAAACAAGCGGCTCTCTTCACTTGCGAATGCGGACACACGGACGCACGGACTGGTTTGTTTTCTACGCTGTGGGCCGGACGGGACACGCGTTGGGGGGAGTGGGCTGGCGGGTTGGACGGACCGGAGGACGGCGAGGGCTGGCGTCGTCGCGGAAGGAGAGATCGAGAAATGAGTTGCGTTGCCGTCACCAGTCGTCTCGGGCTGGGCCAAAACGAAGACCGACGGACACTGGAGAGCAAAGAAGGCGGGCGACCGGCGGCAAAGCAACAGGCAGCGCAAGCGGGAGCAAGATAAAAACTAAGCGAGCCCCCCTTGGCTTGCTTGCTTTGTTTGGCCACAACCCCTGGCTCGCTTGCTCAACGCACAAACAAGGCCCACAGGCAAAAAGCCCAAACAAACAAACAAGCAAGAAAAAACAAGCAAGTGGCACGCGACACCCCCTCTCGGGTGCGGTCCGTCCGTCCCAGCAAGAATTCCCCAAACCCGCTTTTCCCTTCTCCTCCCCCTTCTTGATCACCTCGTTTTCGAGGTTTTTCAATTCGTACATTCTGGAAACAAGTGAGCACGCGCGACATTCACCATAAGTAAATAAACCTCGATTGTAAGGTTTTATACTCCGCTGCAAAGGTCCCACTGCTGCGAGATGGCCAGAGCAGGGGCTGCTTCTCCGGACGTATCCACACATTTTTGCGAGCTTGTGCGTGTGTGTGTTTGTGTTTGGGTTGTTCTTGCTGTGTTGCTGTCACAAGAAAAACAATGCTGAATTCTGGGTCACTTTGTTCTCCGCAACAACTCTCCGCCACCATTTCTTGTTACTTGTTTGAAGGCCCCTTGTTTGTGTTTTGACATTTGGAAAAATAAGAGCAAACAATCCAACTTGGTGCGCACGAAACGTGCGCGTGCACGACATACAAACGACTCGAATGTCCAGTTTTTCGCCAACCCACACAACTTGCACACAAATTTTCCACAAGAACAAAAAACCTCGGTCCGCATTTGCTGCGCTTTGTTTTTCTATTTGTTTTGGCTCACAAAATCGCAACAGCCAAGACTCAAACGAGGTTTTTTGCGAGGAACGTGGATAGGGGATTGTTCGCCCTAACCCGCTAGAATTAAAAAACCTCGCTTGTGGCGCCGCCTCTCTCTCTCTGTCGAGTCTTTTCACTGGATTTCACTACAGAGAGCGAAATCCACGGGTGTGACAAAGCCCCGCAGTCAAGGTTTTTTGGTTCACGAAAGGAAAGGGAATGGCACGCCAACGCAGCTGGCGGTTTTAGGAGACTCCACCCAGCAAACACTTCACATTGATCCCATCCAACAGCATATTTGATTTCGTGCGAGCCAAGATCAATCAACCTGTCAAACAGATTATTCCATTCGAAACTTTTTGGACTGGATTGCAGACTGGATCTTGTTTGTGCTGGGTTGGATCAAACAAACTTTCCAATGGTCTATAGTGTGTCGCTGGGCAACGAGGATGCTTCTCTTGGCAGAGACACTCGGTCTCCATAATCAGAAATCCCCATTCACATCCCCTCGCCGGTCGTTCTCACACGTCTCACATGCCCTGCTGCCAGAAAGCCCACCACTGGCTAGTCTTCACCGCTTGGTGACGTGTGTCCATGCCTCTGTGTGACAATGGGGGGTTTAGTCAACCAACGCGCTGGTACTGGTGGTGGACACCTCGGTCCTCATGAGAGCCGTCTGGTCTTGTCAAACACGGCCACATCTATTGCAGACAGGTGGGGGCACCAGGAGACGTTGAATTCCAAACCCACCACTTGATGGAATTGACGATGTGTTTGCCTGGTGACGCACCACAACACTGGAAGGAATGGCTACATCCCGACCGAAACGTGTGGCTCGCGTGCGTCGATTCCGTTTGCTCCTGCGTTCGTGTCCCCCATTCCGATGTTGTGCGTGTACTGTGTGGTTGGGAATGCCGGTGGATGAGCTACATGGAGTTCCTCGCTGATGACGAGAACGCGGAGGCAGAGGAGAGACGAAATGTCGAGAGGGGCGAAAAGCGTCATCGACCACGTGGGTGGTCGCTCTGTTCGTTCAACTCGAGTGCGAGAACCAGGTACAGATTTCGAGGCAGAGACACCTGGAGAAGCCCGAAATCTCGGCGCGTTACCTCCGTGTCGTCGCATTCACTCGTTTCGCTATCACTGTGTCAATTCCAGGTACTGTAGGATGAGTGAGGGACTCAAAGGCGCGTCATGTCGGACTTCAACTCTGAGTCACCTTCACCAAGCTCAGGTGCTGTGAGTTTGTTCCTCGCTCTTTATGCGTGGCCCTGCATGATGGACACACGCCCTTTGAGGTTGGCTGAGAGCAAGTGGTGTCTCCAGACTACCTGTACCGTAATAATGTTAAAGCAGAGGAGCTGTGAGTCCACTTAGCAGCCAGCCAGCCGCTTCTGGCTGTTGTTTGAAGTGAGCCATCGTGTGAGCGAATATCAAGGCATCCGCTAGCTGCATCAAGAAGCACGACGTAATTTGACGGAAAGCAGTAGCATATCATTCATTAGAGTCAACCTCAAACTCACCACTTCATTGTCGAAAGCCATCGCGCAGACCTCGATCGAGCTGGTTGTCCATTCGAAAGCTTGTTGAATGTCGAGCACCGGATCACAGTCCGGATCGGGAAATTGTGCACCGTGGACGCCGCTACGTAGCGCCATACGCTCTACAATCTCGTTTCTTTGAAATCGGCAGCGTTGAATATCTGGCCGCTTGTCTCGGAGTATTTCTGCGCCTGTCAACACTTCCATGTCTTCGAGAACAATAGCGATGCGTGGGTTCCAACGTCGACTCAGAAATATGGCGCCTCTGGCGTTATTGCCCCTGCCATCACTTCCAGTCTAGCCAAAGCGCAGAAGACTAGAATTTAAGGATACTGTAGGTCGTTCGCGTACCTAAATATACCTCACTGAATCATCATCATGTCTTCGAGGTCCCTATCCATGTTCACGTTTGAGTCGAATTGGAAAATGAAAGCGACACATCATATCTCGCTCGTCTATCCGAGTCTAACCTCTGTAAAGCCGATCCAAGCCTCTATGACATCTTGCGAGAAACCCGAGTTGCCCGAGCGAAAGATGTACAAAGGGCCACGACATTTTGGTTCAACTGTGAGGGTAGTAAAGAGAAGAATCTGGGTTCCATGGTATCTCTCCTGCTCTTCAGCATAAGCTCTCTGAATTTTTGAAGCAA
>JAASGK010000202.1:0-34540 GCA_023334195.1 Globisporangium emineosum
CTTTTTAGTTCGCTTTTGTTGTGACTGCTGAAAATGCGCGAAAATTTTGCAAATAAGAATGATGGCTTTACACATTCTATCGTTTTGGAAAGGGTATGAATTTTTGGCAGTGTAACTTATTGGGAGTGACATCTGTACATTTCATGGGGAGTTCTCTGGTCACCAGAGACCAAAGTCTGGTGGCATCTTGGCTGATTCACACGAGGAAGGCTTGTCCCTATGACGTCGCCACCCTGAACAGGTTGTAGTGAGTGAAGTTTACCCCCTCCCTATGCGCTTCGTTAAGCCAAGCCCAATGTACTGTAGTGGTCGTCAAAGTATCACAGTATCCAGGTAGTGGCCAAAGTGGTCAGCCAAAATAGTCAGCCCAGTTGCTAATTGTTTCTGCTTGGAAAGGCAAATTGATTCTGCTGCACGAAGCCATTCAATATTGTTTTCTTTGCAACATGCCAGTCAATAAATCAATCAATGCACATTTACTAACAGAGAACTCTGTGCGAGTTCCTCCTGGTACCTCCTGAACGCAGTTATACTGAAACTGATGGTTTGACTCATGTTGAAAAGAGGTCGTCCGTTTCTTGTTCTTGTTTGTGATGGAGGAATATCAAAACAAGAACAAGAAACGGACGAGATCTCAGGCAGCACTTCAACAACAGCAGTTTTCCCGACATCAACCCTTTTGGTAGGTTTACCTGAAAGCGTTTTTGATGCAAAGTGGGATTGTTTTTTCCTGCATATTCCTCCTGCGTATCCTCCACTCATTCATTCAGCGACTCCCGTTGCTTTACATCCTGTTCGTCTACACGAAAGGGTCCCACGACCAGCCATCATGGATCCATCCATGTCCATGCGCGCGTCTATGGTCATAGCTGCCTGGTGGCCGATGTATCCATCCGTCCCACTCCATTTATCTTGGTAAAACTGCAAATGGACTTGGCTGTGATCGTTCTACACAGAGAGAAAGCGCCAAAAGTCTACTTGTAAAGCTGCTTTGACCACCACCGCCTTCTTCAAGTTGCGAGCCAAAAAAGCGCGGGAGAGACGGAGAAGCAAAAGATCCATTCTCTGCTTATTCTTCCTCCTCACATTCAGCGTCGCTCTCTGCTGACAACCACCAAGGACAAGCGGTGGCGGTGGTTTCACGAAAATCGAGCCAAGAAGGCGGATTAAATTGTTGGCCTCGCCTTTTGCCTGCGTGTGCCTCTCTCCAGCGTCCAATGATTGAGTGGACCGGAAAGCGCTCTCTCTCTCTCTCTCTCTCTCCAACTGAGCCGCATATCCATCCGCTGAGCCTGCACCAGGTGGTGTTGGGATGGATGGATGAAAAGATTATTTCGTCTTTCTATGCGTTCTTCTCTTATGTGTGAATTGCTGCTGCTGCTCTCTCTCTCTCTCTCTGTCCAACAAAGCTACTAAACAAGTCAATTCCTTCCTCATTATTGGGATCGCAAAAGTCAGGTGTCCAATTCACTGTATCTACTGTATCAATCGCACAGACAGCTTCAACTGGCCCAAATCCTGCTGTGGCGAGTTTTCGCGCCAAGCGACGCCACAAAAAGCGAGCGAAAAATGAAAAGAAGGGCGGCTCGCGGGTCGCTGGGTCTGGCGGCTGGCCCACGCGCAAGCTGAAACCGCCTCTTCAGACCCGTCTGCTCAAAAATCCATCAACGGGTCGACCCGCTGACCCATAAAATCCACCTGGTCCTACTTTTCTATTTGAAAACAAGCGCACATGTCTGGTGGGTTCGTGGGTTTTATTCCCACTAATCCATCACGGGTTGCATCCTCGATGGGTTTTGAAAACGGGTTTCCCGCCCAAAAAGAAAACAAAGAAAGAAAGAAAAATGTGGAAGACCGCCCACCCACCCGCCCGCCAGCCCGTTCGCGCTCTTTACTTTGTGCAAGACAACAAACAACAAGAAAAGGGCGGCAGGCGACTTGACGCACCGCTTGGGATCCCCACAGGAGACATGGAGCCCAGCAGCAGCAGCATGCTCCCTGTGCGCATGGACGCAGCAGACACAGCAGCCCTCGTGCTGCCGCGCACCGAGGATCACGTGCCGGTGATGCAGCTCACGCGCCAGCTCATCCACACGTACAACCGCATCAACCAGGTGCGTTCTTCTTGAACAGTTCAAGCCAGATGGCGAAGAGCTCCGACCCGAAACGCTCGCTCGCGATCCATCATGGAGACGGATGGAGACACGGAGAGCGCTTTGTAATGGCGAGCAAGGACAGACAGGATGGCTCACTGACAGGTACATGCGGCTATGTGTGTGTGGATGTGTAGACGTACTACCAGAACCGCAAGCTGGCGCAGGACGGTCTGCCGCCGCGCAAGAAGAAGAGCGGACACGCCGTGAAGAAAGGCGAGAAGACCAGCGACGACTACCAGTTCCTCCCAGAAGAGGAGATCTTCAACGGCCGATACAAAGTAGGCGGCAAGAAGCTTGGCACGGTGCGTTCTTTTGCTTGCGCTTGTTGGGCATGAGGAGAACGAGAAAAACGCGCGAAAAGCCGTTTCCCGCGCTTTTTCGTGACGACACGACAGTCCAAATTCTGATGTGGATCGTGTGATTGTGTGCGTGTAGGGCTCTTTTGGTCAAGTGGTGGAGGCGCAGGACATGCAGACAGGGCAGGAAGTGGCGATCAAGATCGTCAAGAAGAAGAAGAACTTCACGACCCAGGCGCAGCTCGAGATCGGCATTCTCGAGTCGCTGCATCGCTCGGACCACGCCGGCAAGAAGTACATTGGTGAGTACAACAAGAGCGTAATTGGCTTCCACTTCAAGATACCAAATGACAGGAGACTGACGACTGATGATTTCTTTGCGGTTTTGTTTGTTCCGGTAGTGCAATTGAAGGACTCTTTTGTGCACAAAGGCCACCAGTGCATCGTGTTTGAGCGTCTGGACTCCAACTTGTTTGAGCTGCTCAAGAAAACCCAGTTCAAAGGCATTAGTTTGAAGCTGATCCGCAAGCTCACACGACAGATCCTCCTGGTATGTTGCCGCTCCCATTCTTGTTGAGATTCAATCAGAATCTTGTGGTTGACGTCAAGATCTTTAACTGATAGATGCTCTCTTGATGTGTGTGATACAGGCGCTGGACTACCTGGCGCATCCCAGTGTGAACGTGATCCACTGCGACCTCAAGCCCGAGAATATTTTATTGGTGCAGTCGGCACGGAGTCAGCTGAAGATCATTGATTTTGGGAGCTCCTGTCTCTCGCAGAACCAGGTACGGCGATCTGAAGTGCCTTGTCATTGTCTAGCTCCGGCCCATCGTGACTCATTCGTATATTTGTTTGCCTATATTGATGAACTCAGCTGTACCAGTACATCCAGAGCCGATTCTACAGATCACCCGAGGTGCTCTTGGGGATGCCGTACACCACCGCGATCGACATGTGGAGTCTTGCGTGCATCATGGTACGAAGCGGAGTCGTCGCATTACAGGATATGAGCGAGTGATCCATAGAAACTAATCAGCTGTGGCTCTTATGTGTGTGTTTTTGCTCAGGTGGAGATGCACACTGGCAAGCCATTGTTTGGCGGGTCCGACCAGCACGACCAGCTGCGGCGGATAGCGAATGTGCTGGGCGTGCCGCCTCGCGAGCTGATTGAGCACGCGAACCCGACGTATCGACGGGATTTCTTTGACGAGCTGGAAGTCAGCGAGGGCGAAACTCGACAAGTGGAGTACCGTCTCAAGTTCCGAAAAAGCACGAGCTCCAAGCTGAGTGGACATGTACGTTTTGCATTGTGGTTGTTGAGTTGGTCCTTACTTGTGACAGTGTGGCTAATTGAAATGATGAACGCTCTTTTTGTGTCGAATAGGAAATGGATGGACCCACGACACTGGCGGAAATTGTCGGTGCCGAGTCTGGTGGTCCTGGGGGAATGCGCTTGAACCAAGAGGACCACTCGCCAGATGATTACCATCTCTTTGTGGATTTGTTACACCGAATGCTGGATTACAAGTACGTGACCGTCATTGGCAGCAAGTCTATGACGAATGTCGTTCCATGACTCTGACAATTGTTTGCTTCTCTCTGTAGCCCCACGACTCGAATCACGCCAGCGCAGGCGTTGCTTCATCCGTTTATGGCTTCGAGCCGGCAGTCAACTGACTCGGTACGTCTGGAATCCCACAATTGTCTTTCAAGCTCCTTTCAGTTTCCAACCGCTTCCTTTTGTATTGTGTGTTGGCGTCCACAGAAAGAAAAGAAGAAGTCGAAATCCATGCGCTCGACCCACATGCAGGACGCCCACGGCTCGAGCTCATCGTACTACGACCCTGCAGACTCGAAGCGGGTCAAACTGCGGCGGTTGTATGAGAATCCTGGTTCCGGTCATTGAGCAAGCACCAGCAAACGGATGTTCCATGGCTTCAACAAGACGAATGGAGCAAGCTCCGTAGAGCAGCGTCCGCTCACACCACTGGTTTTCAGCACCAGGTCAGCAAGCAGCAGATCACACTCATTGATGGAATGCTCACGCTTCAGCAAGGCCAGCGATGCTCAGGTGTCAGGCAAGAGAGTGATGATGACCTCTTCAGTCATTGCGACACTGTTCGCTGCGAGGACCGAAGGAAGGCAGCTGTGCCTGATGAGGAACGCGACGAAGTACGTGCAACGGGTGGGCATTTCCTGTGAATGCCATGCGCACGCTGGTCGAACCCTACAAAGCAGCACTGCGAACCGCGCAAACGTGCCACAGCAGTCCACACCCAACTGGACTCTTCAGCTGTGGCTCCGCAGCCACATCGCACGCGCATGGCGTGGTGCCTCGATGCTACTGACGCCGCCGCTTTCCACCACGTTCCAACCGCCGGAAGAAGGATGCAAGCCCCCAACCACCACACCTTATTATTATTTTATTTGAAAGATTGTTTCAGTACGAAATACCAACAGAACGGAGTAAGTAGACAAGTAGCTAATTAAGACAGAATTCGCACACACACCATCAATGCATAACAACAACAACAATACAGCAAGCCACATTCGAAATGAGAACACAACAACAACGCGGGTTTTCGTTAAAAAGCTCCGAGGGAAGTCCGCTCGACGGCTCTCTTGGCGGCTCAGCACCTTGACATTAACTGCTGTTAACCTGCAGCTAGCGCGCTAAATACCTCGACGTGGGAACACTGGAGATACTTAGTTCTCGCCCTGGCGCTTGAGGTAGTCGAGCAGGACGTTCAACGCGTGGGTCTCCTCACCGAAGTCGGTGATGACGGCGCACGACGTGGACACAACCTTGCGGGCTTCGCCGGTAGCGTCGATCTTGCAGAGACCGCACCACTCGCCGAGCTGCTTGCCCGATGGCACGAGGATGAGGTTCACGCCGTGCTCTTCGCAGAGCGCGCGCACCAACTTGGAGTAGGATGGCTCGTCGCAGTCCTGGGCGAGGCAGCAGAGACGCGCGCGACGCGAGTCAAGAGCCTTGGCGGCTTCGTGGAGACCGCGCTTGAGGCCGTCGTGGACGAGGGCCTTCTTGAGCACCTCCTTGAGGGCGTCCATCTCCCCGAGTTCCTTTGGGACTTCCGCAACAACTTCCTCAGCCGACATGATTGATTTGCTAATAATGGGGTGGATTCCTCGGAAGAGCTTTTTATTAACTGCTCCCGCGCCACGCCATTTGCGCCAAACGCCAAGAGCACTTTGGCGCTTGAGTCATTGGCTGGCTGTCAAAAGTTTGACTGGCTGGCAAGTGTTGGATTTGTATAAAACACGTCAACAATGAAGAAAACAGTGATAGTCCTCTATGTTTACATAGACAATGTATCTGTTACGTGTATTACGAAGGTTATTCATAGTGTACTTTTCAACTGTTTTTTATATTTCACACGCGGGTTTGCTATTCTAAATGCATACCTTTATTGCATTTATGAAGGGTATATTGTTTGCGATAAAGCTGTTTTAAACATTTCAATCCTTTTTCACAGTGACTCCAGAATTATTTGTCACTCATCTGGGGGAGTCCACTATTCAGGAGCCCCATCATCAAGGTCCTCCTTTCCTTTTTCGCGAAACAAACAGCGAGCGAGCAAAATTGCCGTCGAGATCAAGCCAAATGCGTCGCTGGAGCGCACTCGCGCGCCAATGCCCACGTCTGTCGCAGGCACCTCGACTGCAAGCGAGCGGTCGGAACGCACTGACACTGACGCTTTCCCACAGACCTCATGCACACGCGCTGCTCCGACCTGCCGCGCATGCACTGTCTCAACAGCAGCAGCGCCGCTCGTTCCGCATGGAGACGCTGTACGCCGGACAGGACTACGACCGGTACATCGCGAAGAAGTTCAGCGAGATGTCGGGGAAGATCCCCTGGGAGCCCGACCCGGTGCACCTGGAGAACGTCAAGCGCCGCTGGGAGTCCCCGCAGCCGAACCTGAACGAGCTCATCCGCGAAGACATCCCGCTCGCGCGCAACCTCTTCCGCAACGTGCTGCAGCAGCACTACAAGAAGGACATGGGCATGTGGAACAAGTGGGGCGTGATGGAGTGGAAGGCCGGCAACTACGACCTCGCGCGCATGATCTTCGCCAAGGCGTCCAAAATGTCGTTCCACGCCGAGCTGTGGCAGTCGTGGGCGTCCATGGAGATGGACGCGAAGAACCACGTGGAAGCCAAGCGGCTGTACAAGGTCATCCTCGCGACCGACCCGAAGAACGCGAGCGCGGGGCTGGGCATGGCGCTGCTCGAAGCGGAGGTCGGCAACAAGCAGAAGGCGCGCGAGCTGTTCGAGAAGCTCTCGCAGGACCACCTGGACGATGTGCTCGTGCTGCAGGCGTTCGCGGTCTTTGAAGCGAAGAGCCAGCACATGGCGCTCGCGCGCAACATGTTCCAGGCTGCGACGGCCCACGCAAACGCAACTGCGCAGGTGTGGCACGCGTGGGCGAAAGCCGAGTTCGACAGCGGCTTTTACAAGAACACGATCACGGTGCTCACGCGCGCGATGCGCACGTTCCCGACCCACAAGTGGCTCGTGATGCTCAGCGCCATGGCGCACTACAAGCTCGGCAACGTGTACGAAGCGCGGCGCGGGTACCGGCGGCTCATCGACGGTGGGTTCTACGTCGAGCCCAGCTCGTACAACGCGTACGCGCGCATGGAGGAAGACCTGGGCCACGACGACGTCGCCATGTCGCTCTACCTCGAAGTGCTGAGCATGCACCCGGACCACATCCCGAGTGTCATGTCGCTCGCGATCCTGCACCACAAGCGCGGCAACATGAAGAATGCGCGCAAGGTCTTTGAGAACGCGCTGCAGAACATGCACCACTCGGGCGAGCTGCTGCAGACGTGGGGCGCCTTTGAAGAGCAATACGGCGAGTTGGAGAACGCGCGCGAGCTTTTCGACGAAGCCACCAAGCAGCAGCCCACGCACGTCGAGTCGTGGAAATCGCTCGCGCGCGTGGAGAGCCGTTTGGGCCACGTCGATTCTGCGCGCGCCGTGCTGACGATGGCGAGCCAGCACTGCCCGAATGACGCACCGCTGCTGATCGAGCTGGCGAAGATCGAGCAGCGCAATCGGAACTTTATCGAGGCACGCGCGGCGTTCGAGAAGGCGCTCAAGCTCGACGCGTCGAACGCTGCGCTCTGGAACATGCGCGCGCTTCTGGAGCTGCCGCTGGACGCTGAGCGCGCCAAGAACATCGTTGAGAGTGCGCTGAACGTGATCCCGCGGTACGAGAAGAAAAGCTGGAGCATCCTCATGTGCACGTACGGGCGCGCGTTTGCGGTGATGGAGGACTTTGAAAAGTCTGTCGCCGCGTTTCAGAACTCGTTCAAGCTCATGCCGAAGAACTGGGAGACGCACATGATCTACGCCGAGAGCGTTTTGATCCCGAACGACGCGTGGGAAGAGGCCAAGAAGCACCTGCTGGCGGCCAAGAAGCTGCTGCCGAGAACGCACAAGCGACGAGTCGTGGTCGAAGCGAAGCTCAAGGTCGTCGAGGACGCGCTCACGAGACTGGCTGCAGATGAGGGGGGTGATGCTGGTATAGTGGATGACAGTGCTGTAGAAGACGACAATGACGATGAAGGCGGCAAGACAAGTGCTTTGTAAGGATTCTCTATCAACCGATTCTACTGTGTTGCCTGCAGTTGTTATGTATGATCTTGCAACCTTACTCACTTGTAGAGAAGCAGCTGTCCGTCGGAGCCGCCAGCCACAAGCCGCGCGTTCGTGTTGTTCTTAAATGGAGAAAATGGCTGGAACTCGGCGCAGATGCACGCCCCCATGCTCGAGTTTCTTTTATCAAACGCGTCGAGTGTCTTGAGCACGCGCTTGGAGGTCGTGTCATAGTAGAAAACCCGTCCGTTCGCATCCCCCGTTGCGAGCACCGAACCATCACCGTTGAAGCTGCACTGGATCGCAAAACCCTGCACTTCATGACCGCCTTGGAACTTGGATTTGCCCTTGTTCACGCGCTTGTAGGGCTCTTTCGCAGAGAAGAACAGCGCGACGTCTGCGCTCGACTGCGCGACGAACCAGGGCTCGCGCGGGTGCAGCCGCAGGCACTGGAAGGGCTGCATGTCACGGTCCAAACGCTCCGAGAGTAGCGCCGAGGACCGGAAATCCCACACGAGCAGCGTCTGGTGGCTCGCGTCGCGGTACTTGACACCCGCGCTCGACACGAAGCGCTCGTCGGACAGGAAGAGTAGGTCGTGGACGTCGCCAAATGCCTTTTCGTACGTTCTGCATGGTGCTGCTGCTGTATCGCTTGGTTGGCGCAGGTCATAGCTGTAGATGCAGCCTTTCGCGGTACCAATGAGGAAGAGATTCGGGTCTGACGGGTGCACGCACACGCTCGTGACTGCTGCTGTTGCTATTGCCTGTCGGTCGCTATGCTGCTGGCTGTGATACGTCTGGAGAGCGGTCGCCGTCTCTGCGTCGGTGTATATGGCGCGTCCGTCGTAGCTTCCACTGAGTATGTGCCTCCCATCAAGCGACCATTTGGCGCTCTTTACGCCTTTGTTGTGATGCGCCAACACGCGTTTGCAGGTGTCTTGCTGCCAACTCCAGATACGAACCGAGGCGTCCATTGACGCCGACAGGAAGAGATCCGCGTGCTTTGGGTTCCACTGGACGCAGTTAATCCCGCTTGAGTGACCTTTGAGCTTGCGTGTGATGCGCGTTGGGAGAGCTGATGTTGATCCTGTGGTAGCTCCAGGACTTGGCTCTTCATCATCACACGCGGCACTATCATCTGGAGGGAACAGCGGCACCAGCTCTGCTACTGTGGGTCGGTGTGTCTGTCGTTGCTGCAGCTGACTGTCAGTGGCATCACAGCGTCGGCGCTTGGAGACGTATCCGCGAAACTCGAATACGCATTCTTCGTGCGTCATGCGATGACGCTGCTCATGCAGAAGCGCTTCATAATGTATTTTTGTTGAGTTGACGACCGCTTGTTGCGCAAAAGCGCGCGCGATCGCCTGTCGCCTTCGCTTGAGCTCCTCGCGTGGGATGAACTCTGGCTGCATTGGTACACGCTGAAGAGCTGCTGCTGGTGTTGCTAGTGCTTTTACTACGGGGCTGTCGTCCTGTGGCTCTCGCTCTGCGTCGTCGTCTGAGGTGTCGGAGGCATATTCGCGCAGGAGCTCCATTCTGCACGCAATTGAGTAATTCACTGAATAAAAGCTCTGTGCAAGGTGCTGCAGTCCCGTACGAATAATGATTAATAATAGAGGCTCATGGCTTCTTGATCGGAATTTGTATTTTACGCCGAATGAAAATTCGGTGACAATCCCAGTGTTTCTAGCCGATTAAGTACGATATTTCTGCATCACAGAACTGTTTTGCGTCGACAAAGTACGAAATCCTGTTGAATTTGCATTCACAGGTGAAGTTGGGCCATTCGTACTTAGTAGAAGGCAACTTTTGCCAGCTGTCACGCACACACGCTGCGTCACCTGAATGCGAAGATTTAATTTGCGCATCCATTCCCAAGAGCTCCCTCCTCATTCTCCTTTAACGCCTTCCTTGTTGGTGTACTCTTACGCAGGAGCTCAATTGTGAATCCGCGCTCTCCACACCACAACATAAGTCACGATGACTCGCCTCTCGCCTTCGGACCCTGCGCTCGAGTGCCTCACGGACCTCGCGAGCAGCGAGTTCGGCGCGCGCGTGCTCTTCGCGACCGACGAGTGGTTCGCCGCCGCGCACCTGATGCTCGCGCCAGAGCCGCCCGTGTTCATCGCCGATAAGTTCACGAACTACGGCAAGTGGATGGACGGCTGGGAGACCCGTCGCAAGCGTATCGCCGGCCACGACTGGTGCATCCTCGAGCTTGGCTTGCGCGGCAGCATCGAAGCCGTGGACATCGACACGGCGTTCTTCACGGGCAACCACGCACCACGTGCGTCCATCCAAGCGGCGCGCTTTAGCAGCGACAAGAGCACGTGGCCCGCGGCGTTGCAGCAACTGAGCACGAATGCGCCAGCGCACGAGCGCGCGATGGGGGTCGCTGCGTCTGACGAGGAGCTTGCGCTCGCCGAGCAGCTCAAGTCGCACGAGTGGGTTGACATCCTCCCGTTCACGGAGCTCGGTCCGGGCTACGAAGAGACCCGCCACAACGTGTACAAAGTGCTCGAGAACGGTCCGTGGACCCACTTGCGCCTCAACATGTTTCCCGATGGCGGCATTGCGCGCTTCCGCGTGTATGGCAACGTGCTCAAGGACTGGACCCAAGTGCCGAGCTCACAGCTCGTGGATTTGGTCAGCGCTGAGCACGGCGGCAAGGTGATCGCGTTCAACGACGCGCACTACGGCAACCCAAAGAACCTCATCGCACCTGGACGCAGCAAGACCATGGCTGGCGGATGGGAGACCGCGCGCAAGAAGACCCGTCCAGCGATCCTGCAAGCCGACAAGGCCACGGGGCTGCTGCAAGTGCCTGGCAAAGACTGGTGCATCCTCAAACTGGGTCACCAGGGCGTGATCCACCACGTGGAGGTCGACACGAACCACTTCAAGGGCAACTTCCCTGAGAGCTGCGTGCTCTACGGCACCAGCTACCAGGGAAAATCGGACGAGGGCGTGCTCGCAGACTCGGTCAAGTGGACGCCGATCCTGCCGCGCGTCAAGCTCGTCGCCGACAAGCAGCAGCACTTTTCGGTCGAGAAGAAGACAGTGGTGCTTGTGCCGGAAGGTGTGAACTTTGTCAAGCTCGAGATGTTCCCGGACGGTGGCATCAGTCGCCTGCGCTTGGTCGGACACAAGAAAGACGCTGCGAGCCGACTCTAGAGCGAGGAGCTACGAACTCAGTAGGACTGTTCGGCTGCTGCAGTTTCTGAATTAGAGTCGGAGGCGTGCAGCTGTGGTCGGAAGTGGACGCCTTCTCTGTGGAGTATGTTAACGAATCAAGTGTAAAGCACACATTTGTAGTGGTTAATGAAAGCAAATCCTATGAACCTGTATGTCTTGGGAATCGAAATTGGTTGATTGGTTGGTACGTACCGAAGCAACTTGGAGACCGGGAGACTTCGGATCCGAGCGAGGTGCGTGTTTCCAGTGTGTGCCAGCGCGCTTCTGCTGCCGTTCGAGCAAGAAGGATGGCGATCATCGCGAGGCTGTCGTTGCTTTTGTGCTCGGGCGAGAAACAGTTTCTGGACGGCATTTGGCGTCGAGAACGCGTCAACGTCCGGGCGCTTGGCGGTCCGCACAGCAGTGCACAGCTTGCCCTTGTTCACTGGTTTTGACGATGACAAGCCATCGCCGTTGCTGGTTTTCTTCTTCTTCGTGGCATCCCGTAAGGAAGCAACAACACTCTGTTGGAATAGGCGAACGGAGATCCATCCGTTGCAGCGCAAATCGAAGCGGTACAGGATGCGGCAGCAATCCAACACAGAGAGCACTGCTTTCTTCTCACCTTGTTGGTCTTGGTCGTTTCGTTTGCGAATGCGGCTCAGAGCGCTGTGGAATCGGTGCAGGTATTCCATGAACTCACGCCAGGGAACAACTTGGAGAGAGGAACCCTGAGCATCACGCTCATCATGCTGTTGCTGGTCCTCCTCATGCTGACACCCTTTGTGACTGCGAAGACCGTGGTCTGATGGTTGCGATGGACGGAGTTGCTCTAACAGCGTCTGCACAATCGCGTCGCGACCACCGAGAGACTGCAAAATGTCGATGTAATACCTCCAGAACAACTGCAGACAAGGTGGACAGCTGCGTTAGTTTGACGCACTCTTATATGAAGGCAGCCACAACACTTTGTTGTATTGTACCTGGTGGAAAGGGTCGATGAGTAATGTCTTGAACACGCTTCGAGTCACTCTCGCAGGTGACGCTGAGAAGGACGATGGTGAATCTGAGTTGGACATTCCTGCAAGGCTCTGGATCTCGGTGAACAGCGTCAGCCACTCCTGCTTGGAGAGATACATCCCTGAAAAACAGCTGAATGTGGGGAACCCCAGTCCTTCCAAGGTGGACACAAAGTCACGGAGCCGAATGTGCTGCTCTTCGTGATCCGTGTCGGATGGTGCTGCTGAGAGAAAGCGCTGAAACAAATCCTCGATGCTGCACTGCGACTGGCCCAGCAGCTCCCACAGAAACGCGTGCAGCTTTGTCTTCCATTGCCCCACGAGACTCCCCGTCGCGGTCTCGCGGAAATGGTGGCTCTCGTGGCCGTAGACGTGGATCGAGAACGAGGCTCTTGATGCTTGTGACGATGACAAAGAGTGCGAGGTGTAAAACAGCTCGCCGTGTTGATCTCGCCACGCAGCCACCTCCGTCATCTCCAGTTCCGAGTGCTTCACTGGCAAACTGACTGCCCTGCTGTCACTGACAAGGTTTCCTAACACCAGAAACTCCAGAGGGCTCTGCTGGACGCTCAGTCCGATCCGCAGTGCCTGCGTTCGTGCTTCTCCTTCCACATCCACCTGGCCGACCTTGTCAGCGGCAGCTGAAGAATTGTTGCGACCTCTCTCTGTCAGAACAATCTGTACAGGCATTAGTGAGAGCTCTACGACCTCTGGGCCCTCAAGCGTCCATCGAGACAGGACATCCCAGAAGCCCATGAGCTCTACTCGCTCGCCAGTATCTGAATTTGACGCCATAGAGCGCTGCAAGAAGGCGAAGTCGTGGTCAATGGGAGTTGAAACCAGTTCACTCCTCCAGAGCACGAACGGGTCACTTCTGTGGGAGCACAGCACCTCGCGATTCGAGAGTTCGCGGTCAAAGTCCCAAATCCCCTCCACTTCCATGTCAGCAGTCGACACAAACGGCGTGTTCGCGAGCGCGCCTCGCAGCTGCTTGTTTCCCAGCAGAGTCGAAATGAAGGCGGCGAAACGCGCTCGCGCGGACCCTGCTGAAGTTGTCGCGTGGGCGATTTGTTTTCTTAGGAACGATGCGTTTGCGGTCAGAACTTTGGTCGTTGCTGCTGGGTCCATGACGCAGACCACCTCGGCGAGCTTTTTGCTGCCACTAAAGGATAGACCAGAACTGGAGTTGACTTGAACGATCGAGTGCACCCCGACACCTGGAGCCCGGATTACCGCTGCTGTCAGTGCCGACTGCTCATGGTGAGAGCCCACAAAGCAGCTGTGTACGCTGATTTCAGCATCGAGTTCATTGCCGAACTCGTCTTCAAGTCGCAGCATGGAGCCCGTGATAGGTTGCGCGCCTTGGATGAGAAGTACGAAGGTGTCACCGCCGTATATGCGAACTCGTCTTGTGTTCGCTGCCTGCCATCTCAGATCTGCCATTGCTAGTTGTTGCTGGTGATGACGCCGGTCGCTTCTTCCAATCACGGATATCGCACATACTTCAGTCACGGACGACGCAGCCCTCGACCCAGCAGCACTGCTCCCACATTCTCGCTTCTGCCGAACTCGAACCTCGATAGGACACCCGAATACCAAATTCCCGTCGTAGAATAGCTCGACCTGTGCAGTTCCGGGGGAAACAGCTTTCAACTGGGCATCCAAAGCGCTCAATTGTTCTGCTGTGGGCTGCTTGGCAAGCTGCACGATCTGTCGACTATCTGTCGGCGTTGACAGCCGTGATTCCCGCATACTCAGTCGGTCTCCAGAGTACTTCACTCGCGTAATACTAGTGTCATCGAGTAAGGCAACCAGTTTCAGGTTCACAACTTCGTCAATCTCAAGATCAAATGAAACACGATCACTGGCTGAGCTCTCGTTTTGAATCCGAAGAAGGAGACGATGGTGATGCTGTGGTGGATCTGTCGGCTCCATTGCGTAGATCCAACGCAGGATGCCAAAGCCAGCCTTGCAATCTGCAAAACAGCCGTGATCCCGGACATTCGGGACTTCAATCGGTGTCAACGCAGCCACTTGATCCGAGCTCACGCCCCACACAAATGCTGTTTTGAGCGTGCCACTGCTAGAATTTCGTGTTGTTAGGATGGACGTGCCTCCACAGCAGCTAATGGTGCACTGATGCTCTTCCTTGCCTCCAACACCAGTTGAATGTGTAGCTCTTGACACGCTTTGAGGAATCGAAATTCGCACTGGAGAAAAGTATTCGTGGAACTTTGTGGTCGCTCCACATGCGCCAAGCCGGTTGCTACCCCACGCGTACACAGAACGGTCGGTCGCGAGGGCAATCGTGTGGTTCCAGCCACAGGCAATCGCGGTGATTGAGACGCCAGAGTGGAAAAAATCCACTCGTTGAGCGTTTTCGTGGATGATCTCGGCTTGTTCGTGCCCGAGTCCAAGTTGCCCACTGCATCCGTAGCCCCACGTGAAGACTCGACCGGGTGCTGACAGCAACGCCAAATGCTCTACGCCGATGCCAACGTCCGCGATCTCTACGTCTTCATCGATCATTGGGAATTCGATCGGGACTCCTTGAAGTACGAATCTGTCTGTGGTGGAGTCGTTAGATGGCAGTAGCCCCCAGTGCCAGACGATTGAAGTGTGTTTGACAAACACGTAAGAAGTGAACGGGCCGCACCGAATCCCAATCTCAGATGCTGATTCACTGGATGTTTGCGCGGCCGATAGTAGCTCCAAGAGCTCTGGGGAGGTGTGAACTGGCGTCATCGTGTTCGCGATTTGCTGGGCGCCAAGACCGAGCTGACCGTACATTCCGATCCCCCACGCGAAGAGCGAGTCACATGCGCCAATTTCTCCAGCGAGCGCGATGCAGTGGCTGATTCCGCAAGAAACTTGTCGAATCTGGAGTCTTGTCGATGCGAGCATGGGCACCTGGTAAGGTAGAGCGCCTGTTGCTGCGTCGTCGTCTTGTCGTACGAGCTCGCGCTCTCTGGGTGAGAGCGGCTTAAACTGCTGTCGGCTTGGGTGTGCGCTACTGCGCTTCTTGTTGCGAACCCGCACGTCTTCGTATTGGACGCGTTGGGCCACTCCGGAGCAAAACAGCTCACGTGTTCCCGCCACGTACATGCAAAAACCGATACCTCCGGTCACAGTTTGCACGATATCCACGCTATTCTTTCCAATCGGTAACTCACGATCTTGCTACATCAAAGCAGGACAGGTATGATGTGTTAGCCCGAATAGGACACTGAACAATTCGCGATTACAGAGCGACTCTCACAATATCAAACCTTCCAGAGCCATGATGCAAGCTGCTTTTTCTTGACATGGAGCGTGCACTGCAGCGTGAGTCCTGCTGAACGCAGTGAGCCATGCGGCAAATGAGCACCATCACCGCTCACATATTGGAGATGTGAACGACTGTCGCAAGCGGGCGGCTGTTCTGTTTCTATGGCACTGCTGCCGCATTGAGCTTCCTCATCCGCTGATGACATGTCATGCGCTGTGTGCGCTGTCAAAAATGAATCCCCTCAGGGATGTGACCGTGTCGTTTCGGTATCAATTTTGAGAGGGGAGACCGAGCAACTCCAAGTTTCCGCAATGTTGCGCGAAGGTAGCCCAACTCCATCGTTTCTTTTTTGGCCTGTGACCTGCCTGAGTTCAAGACGGGAAGATGCGGAAAATGGCGCGATCGCCTCTGCGCAGCGACGCGACGGGCGCTGCTGCCGCGTTCTCCGAGGAGAGCGACGTCCACGAGCGGCTCATCCAGCCGGAAGAGTCATCTCAGGGTAAGAGCGACTCGAGATCCGGTGACCACGCCGTAGCGGTGCGCGGCTCTGCTGCTGGCGGTGGTGATGAGGACGACGACGACGCCTTCACGCACGAAGAGCTCCTGCACTCGATTGGATCCTTCTCAGCGGTGATCTGGCCCGTGGCGCTCACCATGGTGCTGGCGAGGTGAGAAACAAGCGATGACTACTGTGTCTTGGTTTGCCAGTGTATCGTGATGTTTCTTTTTTTCTAATGGAGGTGTATGTCTTGTCATGCAGCTTTGTCTCCTTGAATGTCGTAGACCAAGCGACAGCGGCCGCACTCGCAGAGTACGTATGATCAATTCAGAATGTGTAGGGCATTGCCGCGCCGTATTAACTTGCTACATTGCGATGGGAATCGCTATGACAGCGCGTACTTGATTTACAGCCCCGACTCGGAAGCGGATGCATCTGATGGCACCAAGCTCGGAGATGCGGTCATCAATGCGCTCGTGATCGTGTCGTTCTTCCTGGTTGCGACGTTTGTGATCGTGTGCTGCTACAAGTTCAACTTTAACAGAGTAAGCGCGACGCTGCGTTTTCCTACTCGTCAGCTTTCTGTGCTGTAGTGAGGTCCTATGCTCATTCTGTGACTGTTGTTGTGTGATCAGATTCTCATTGGGTACATGATGTTTTCGTCGACGATGCTCTTGGGACTGCTGGGCGGCAACATCCTGACAATCGCGATTGCGCAAAGTGATCTCACCATCGATACGCTCACGATGCTCTTCTCCATGTATAATTTCGCGGTCGTCGGCGTGATCGCGATCTTTTACCAGAAAGGCACGCCAAAGTGGCTCGGCCAGGTCTACTTGGTGCTCACGTCGGTGATCATGGCATGGCAATTGGGCCAATTTCCTGAATGGAGCACCTGGGCACTGGTTGTCGTGCTTGCGTTCTACGACCTGTGCGCTGTGTTGACGCCTTGCGGGCCATTGAAGTGGCTCGTGAATCTCGTGCAGCAAGAAGGTCGACCTCTTCCTGGTATGTATGTATGAGAACCCATCGAGATTGCGAGGATCCAAATGATTTTCTCATTGGAGCGTTACCTTACTTTTCCTCCGTGTAGGTCTGTTGTATGAAGCGGAGGTGCGGCGAGATCCAGTCATTCAATCGTCGCGTGCAGTGGAGAGAGGTCAGTACACTCAATTGGAAGGAGACTCTACTCCGCCTGTGACGGAGCAACAATACTATCAGTACCAAGGAGAAACCCCGCGTGCGGATCACCAAGAAACAACGGCACCATCTCATCTGACGCCACACGAGAAGCAGCTGCGAACTCGGCTGATCGAGTTCTATTCGCGATACAACCCGGCTGCGATCGCGCGTGTCGACAAAGTGATGGCGCGGTACAAAGGGCGAGACGCGGAGCTGTGGCACGACTTGCATGAAAAGTATCTCGCGGACGATCCAGGTATGGCGATGAATCGATTGGGTAACTGACTTGTGATGTTGGCGGTGGCATGACTAATTTTTTCCATCTTTGTGCGTCTGTTGTGTCTGTAGAAGAGGAGAGTACGATCAAACTTGGCTTGGGGGACTTTGTCTTCTACAGCGTGTTGGTGTCGCGCGCTGCCAAGTACGACTTTTCAGCGATGGCCGGATGCTTGGTCTCGGTTTTGATGGTAAGGTTGTCGGAAATGAGTTGCTAATGCTTGCGTCGTTGGATACTCATCTCTTTCTTTCGTCGCTTGCTTGTGGACATGTAGGGGCTCGGTGGAACGCTCTTCCTTCTTGGCATTTACAAGAAGGCGTTGCCTGCTTTGCCGATTTCGATTTTGCTTGCAGTGATTGTGTACTTTTGGATCCACGCTGTGTTTGTCGACTTTGCCAGCAGTGCTCTTGACGTCGGTATTGCACTTTAAGTTCGTTTGCCATATTTCCTCATGGACTTGATTTGCCTCTCACGAATAGAAATATGAATGCTCGAGTATTGTGACTCCGCTCGCATGCTACTGTGGAATTAGAGATAATTCCCGTCAAGAATTGACTGATGAATGTATGTTGTCAAGAAACTGAACCCGAGGCAATGGAGCGCCTCCAGTTCAATCTTCCATGGAAACGAGTTGTCGGTCCAAAACGATATCTCTTCCAGGTATCGTGGGTTTGCCTTTGATAGAACAGCACAACAACGATTCAGCTGTTGGACAATGAGCCAATCTTGAAAAGGAACATGATTACCTGGACGAATGAGGATCGAGCCAACGAGTTTCCAGTCGACACGTCTTTTTGCGTGAGTGGCTTGAAAGAGTTGCGCGGTAAGTTCAGACTTGATATTTGAGACGGTCGAAGCCCAAGCCATTTCACGTCGACTGCTGTCGAATCCATGAGGGTTTAGACACATAGGCAAAGCACTGGCATTGGTTCCCTACAGTTCACAGAATACCACATGATTGCGTCTCCAAGGGCATTCGCGCCGATCCTAGCTTGTACGTCAACTACAAAATCTTTAGTCACAATGTAGAACCAACGATATCGTTGCCCACAAGCTCACCATTATGGATATCCCAAACGGATTGCAATCGCTGATACCGATAACGGGGACATTGAGTGCTCGACTCAAGAATTTCACAAACGCCCTGCTCGCATATTATCAGTCTCCAAGGTAGCGATATCCACTCAACACACATACCACGCGTACCGAGTAGCCAGATCAGGAAAACCTCGTCCGGTGATGAGGACGCATGGTAAAGTATCAAAGAATTTGTCTTCTCTAAAACGATCAATAGCGAGGTGAGAGATCTCAGAAACTCAGACAGATAGCACTTCTTAAGAAGTTTACCTCAGCCTGCTGAATATCCCTTTGGCATACGTTAGCGCAGCGAGCTCATTCCATCGCAAATTTTTGTTCACTACTTACCGTCTTTTTCAATGATGACAATGAACTGGGCATCGCTGATTCTGTTTGCCGGTCAAAGGTCAGTGAAAGGTGAAAGAATAGCATCACATGACATGTAGCATATACTACGTGCATTTCATGCGCGTCAAGTTCCAGTAGCTGCTGGGTGATTGGTTGCTCCTCTCCAGTTCCACAATCAGTCCAATCTCCAGATTTCTAGTTTGGTAGCCAAATTGTTAGGGATTGGACACAATAGTGCATAATCTATCAGCAGCTCCGCTCACCAGAATACTGATGCGTCCAGCAAAGCATCCTTTCGTGGCTCCGACAATGTTCATGCATCTGCGAGGAACACCTAAGATACTTCCGGCATCTACTCAAATGCAAGTATGAGTCACGCAAGATTGCAGTGGTTAAAAAAATCGATGGATTATTCACGAACCAAGAATCGCTTCATCCGCTTCTTGTTGGGCTTTGAAGAATGGATGCAGGTAGTAAATCTCGCGCTGCGCATAATAATTTGCATTTAGACTTCAATGCGAGAGCAAGGTGGTCAAGCTATCAGCAACATACCTGGGTGACAGTCTTTTGCTCACTCAGCAGCGCGTACACAGTCTGTAGGATTATCCACACAGCAGTGTACTTTCGTGCGCCATTTCGATTCTTGAGGCAACAAGAGCAGGCGCTTAATTGTGAGAAAAGGTATTGTGTCTGGTAAAGCCAATACAAGATCTCACCAATCTGATCATTCGCTTGGCATTCCCATGCATCAAACACTGCTGCTCTGCGTCAAACTTCGACGACTCGACGTCGCGCTTCAGCTGAAGTTCGCGATAAGGTCAGTGACTGACGATTTCCTTCAAGCTTCAACATGTATGTATTTTATTTTCTTACCGCCTCCATATCCATCAGCGCTCCGCTCTTTCGTTTTCGAAGCGCAGTGTTCAGGATCAGCTCTTGTTTTCACTGGAGAACCTTCAAAAGTACATTCTTACCGAAAGGCTCTGCAGAAACTGCGCTGTTAGGGCTTCGATTCGTCGCATCACCTGCAGATGGCGTTCACCAAAAACAAGAATCAATATTGAACTAATGTTACACCGCTCCATGCCACACTCCTTCGTACCTCTTCCCGTGAAATCACTTTCTGGTTGATGGCGGTGGAGCTCACTCTCAATTCCATATATGAGTGCTGCGTCACCTCACGCGTGGGTAAACTATGACTACTCCACCTTCACCAAGGTTGAACCTGCTGACTTGGGTGCGGGTGTGCACGAGCGCGCAAAATGCGGAATGACACTTCAACTCATAACGGAGCAAAGTTGCAGTTGCATATACAGTACACGCAAAAATTAAACAGCCCTATTTTAAAGTCGGCACTGTTTCACTCCAACACACCCACTCACTCTCCGTATCTCTTCTCTCTCTGTCTGTTTGCTCTGTCAGCCTATTCGATTACCGCTGAACGAGTTGCCGTCTTCGCGAGGCGCGTTGTGGCGCGCGCGCAGAAAGCACGTCGAGCCCATCCAGAACGTGAACGACTGGCACTGCGGGTGCTCGCAGCAGAGCGCCTCGCACTCGTCCACACTGCGTACTTGTTTGCTCATGAGGTCGTTCTCGTCGCCGCCGCTGTCCATCCAGCTGCGCGAAAAGTGCATGAAGAAGCACTGCTTGGCAGAGTCTTCAACTGAAGCAGCCGTCGATTCGTCACGCGCTGCGGGCTCGTAGAGACTCTCGACCGTGATCGGCGTCATGTAGGACGAAAACTGCGTCGTGGCGCCAAAGGGGATACAGAACGGACCCGAGAGCGAGTTGCACACGTCGCTCTGTTTGCTAGTGGCAGCGGCGACTGTATCGACAGGCGCTTGTGCGTAGACGATGCCATCACTATGAGCCGCCCATACGACGCCAACCGCGGCCATGGAGAGCGATCGCCACCACCATCGCCGCCAGTTGCTTGGAGATTCTCTTGCCATTTTCCACGCGTTTCCAAATCTGACTCGCGAAGACACCTGGCAACTTCGCACGAAATGGATATTAGCCAATTGAAAGCAGATGATACCAGTAATACTCATTTTGTATTTCAATTGGCTAAATATTTGATATTTTATCCAATCAGTGCCCTTGCACGAATTATACTTGAAACGGCGGACACAAAAGAAGCAAAGCCAACCTGACGACTGATGGGCGACCGACCATTGCGCCGCCTTGCCTTGTCTTGAAGCTCTGTGCACATGCGTGGTGTCTGCTAACTCAACTGATAGCAGTGATTGATGTCGGTCGTGTACGCGCTGATTGCACGACAGCAGAGCGTGCTCTGCGAGTACACGGACAAGAGCGGCAACTTCCCGACCGTCACGCGGGTCGTGCTCAAGCATATCGCACAGCAAAGCTCCGAGACCGCGACCAAGAGCGTGTTTCCCTACAACGAGTTCAACTTCTTCTTCCTCCACGAAGACGGACTGACGTACATGTGCATGGCGGAGGAGCAAGTGCAGACGAACGTCGCGTTCGCCATGCTCGCGGAGCTGAAAGCCGCGTTCGTCGAGCACTACGGTGAGCAGGGCAAGACCGCGATCGCGTTCGGCATGATGCCGTTCGCGCCAACGCTCGATAGTCTGATGAAGAAATACGACAACTTCAAGATCGACACACCGCTTTCTCAGGTAAGACACGTGTGCCTAAGTCCATGCGAGTATGATGGCCAGGCCAAATGGGAGCTCATTGTGTTCTTATTTATCAATGGAGCAGGTGCGGCAGAAAATGGAAAAGGTCAAGATGATCATGATCGAAAACGTCAACCAGGTATGCTGGCTGAGAACGAGCGTACATCTCAATACGCATGCGGTTCAAGCGTGATTCATTGTGTATGTGTGTGCCTCTCATTGATTGCCTGTGAACGAACAGCTCATGGATCGCGGCGAGAAGATCGACCTACTGGTGATGCGCACCGACAAGCTGCAGCAGGACGCGCTCAAGTACGAGAAGACCGCCAAGAAGGTCAAGAACGTGTACTGGTGGAAAAACTTCAAGTACTGGGTGCTCATCGGCGTCGGGCTCTGTCTGCTGGCGTTCATCATCTCGTTCATGGTGTGCGGGATCGACTACTCGTCCTGCGCTGCTCGCGTGGAGGACAGCGCGGGAAACGAATTAGACAAAGTCGGCAAGTGGTCCAAGTCTAATGCGAACAAAGCTGCGGCCTCTGTCTCCGTAGGGGTCGGCAAGGGATGAACGAGAATTAGACTCATATCCAGAAGTCAGACAACAACAGAGAGAGTTTTTCTTTGATTTTTTAATGCGAGGTTTTTGTGACTTTCTGTTGAGTATAACCTGCTCATCTCGCATATAGCTCACCATTCAGTCGGAATATCCGTGTGTCAGCTGCAAATTGGTTCTCTTTGTATCGCGACGCCCTTCCTTCGCCTAGATATCGCCGGAAGACGAAGTGATGGCTTCCGCCTCAGCGAGCAGCGCGTCGGTCTCCTGCTGGGTCAGCTGGCGGTGGATGATCTTGCCGGTCGCAGCGTCGCGCGTCACGGTCGTGAACTCCAGCTTCTCCGAGCTCGGCACTGTTGTGTCCATGGTCTTGCCCATCACCTTGACAGCGAACTTGAGGGCTTCTTCAACCGTCATCGACTCTTCGTATTCGTTCTTGAGCAGACTCTTGGCGGCGCCGTTGTTCGCGCCGATGGCGGTCGCCTTCCAGCCACCGTAGTTTCCACTTGGGTCACTGTGGTAGAGCTGGAAGCCGTGGTGGTGGTCCCAGCCGGCGTACAGGAACGACACGCCGAAAGGACGCTGACCGCCGAACTGCGTGTATGCCTGCTTGTAGTTGCAAATCGTCTGCACAAGCTGTTCGCATGGGTTCTTCTCCTGGTACGCCAGCTCGTAGCGCTGTGCGGCCAGGCGCGCGTAGTTCACCAAGATGTTGGCATCAGCAGTCAGACCTGGTTACACCATTACCACAACAAAAGACATACGATGAGAATTACAGCTGCAGCATCACGCATGCTTTCGAAGACAATCAACTCCTTACCAGCGACAGCGCAGATCAAGTGGTCGTCGAGCTTGATGGTCTTTTCGCTGGTCTTGCTCGGCGTCAGCAGCTTCGAGATCGTCTTCTTCTCAGCTGTTCACCCCAAAAGATACGCAATCCGCCACGATTATTAGCATCCCATTCCCAATTCACCACAGATCATTCAGACGTCAAGAAGAACGCCAGAATAGCACATAGTGCATCCTCGCATGACAGCGCAAATCCTTACCAGCAATGACGATGCCGTCAGTGGCGAGGATGCCGACCGCCGAGCCGGCGTTGTTGATCGCCTCCATGGCGTACTCAACCTGGAAGAGTCTCCCTATAGGCACATTCAAACAAACAGGAACGCGATGAGCTTACCGAGCACGTACGTATGTTCAAGGATATGGATCATATACAGGAGCATACCTTCTGGGGAGAAGGTGGTCGTGCGGCCGTCGTATCTGCGGGACATGCTTGCTTCTCGAGCTTCTTCTTCTTCTGCTTTGCTATCTTTTTCAGATCCACGAAAGGGGGAACGAAATCCTTTTTGTCCCTTGTCATAAAAACAGCAGCCACGAAACAAGGGACTCGTCGTCCCTCGTTAAACGAATTCCTCCCGAATGTAACATTCCAACTCAACATGCAAGTCAAAGTGATGAACCCATTGCATTCCAATGGGTACACTTTTTTCAACTGAGCTGCTTGGATGGGAGGGAATGTGGACGCCAGCCACATTATTACCATCACGCAAACGCAAGAAGAGCTGTTGTGTTGAAGGTGTCATTTTCGCTGCTTGCTTAGTATCCAAGAGAGGAAGACAACTATCGAAAACAAACTCCGTTGTGGCAATGTGGCTTTTGGATCTGACTGAACACGTACCTACCGACGCACACACATGGTTTACCTACCTCCTACCTCACACACAACCCCCAAAAGAATGAGGAGATAATATCTAATCAGAATCCGAGTCGGCGTCCAAGAGAGAGAACGTGTTCACGATCTTCGCAGGAGCTGGCGCAGCGATCTTGGCCTGGACACATTCGAGTTCAGCCACACATTGTCAGCAACCGAATTGAATCCTTTGAAATCCCCAATAAACATTTGCTAGCTTACCTTGACAGGCTCCGTGCGCTTTGGGCGGGGCTCGGACTTACGGCTAGCAAGGGCAGGCGTGGCAGCAGCAGCAGGGGCGGCCTCAGGCTGCTTTCGGGCAGAACCTGGGGCGTGACGACCACCGCGGCCACCAGCAGCACTAGCATGCTCACCACCACGACCACCAGCAGCGTGCTCACGACCACCGGCAGCATGCTCACCACGACCGCGCGAGGCTGGACGTTCACCGCGACCGCCACGGGTGCTGCCGCGACCACCAGCTCGGAAACCGAGCCCGTCGTCGTGGCTGTTCTTGCGCGATGGTGGGCCCTGCTTTTTCTCGCCGTCCGCCGCCTTTGGCTTCACTTCATCAACCGATTTCTTGCGCGCGATCTCCTTGGCCTTCTTGCGCTCAAGCTCCTTGGCCTTCTGGCGCTCGAGGTACGCGCTTTCGTCACGCGGCTTGGCTTCGCCAAAGATGCTGGCTTTCTTCGAGCCCTCGCCCTGCTCAGTCGACGTGTTGTTGCGTGGGAGCAGCGTGATGCGCGGGCGTTCCTTCTGCGCAGGGGCGGCTTCTTGACTGTATGGAGCAGCATATAAAAGCACACACTAGAGCGTAAACACATGGTCGTGGTCGTCGGATCCAAGCGATTGACAATGTTATCAGCGTACCGGTCGTCGCGGGACGGTCTGTCGTTGGCGCGGAACGATCTGCTGCCGCCGTCGCGCTTGTCGAAAAAGCCGCTCGACTTGTCCTGACGCGGCGCTCTCTCCGACGCAACGTCGATCTTGACCGCACGGCCGTCGACATCCTATTGCCACCCATTTTCACCCATTTCCAACAAATGAGTCGCGCTGTGACTTGATGAACGCAACAAGCTCAAGTCAAAGCATTCAATCTCCTGTACCTTTCCGTCGAGCTCCAGGGCGGCCACGAGCGCCTCGCGGGTCTCAAATTCCACGTACGCGAAGCCCTTTGGGCGGTTCGTCTCAAACTCCTTTGGGAAGCGGATGTCCTTGATCGACTGCTCGTTGCCCAGGAACATCGCCAAGTCGTCTTCGTTCACGCGGAACGGGAGGTTGCCCACAAAGATCTAAAGAAGCCATCAGCCAGGTGCGTCAGTATGAGAGCACACGAAGCAAATGAACAAACGCTGAGCGAGATCTCTTGCTGTACCTTGTATGGAGGGTGGTCTGGCACCGGGTTCTTTGGGCGCTCGACGTAGTCGCCGCCGTCGCGACCACCGCCACGCTGGCTGCGGTAGTTGTCACGGTCTTGGGAGCCGCCACGACGGTCGTCATAGCCGCCGCGACGGTCGTCGTGTCCGCCACGACGGTGGTCATCGTATCCGCGACCACCGCGGCTGCGGTCATCTGCACGCAATCACATCAATGCACACACGGAGAGGGAGAGAGACATCGCACCCCTGGTCAGCTTGCTGATACACTCAAGTGCTTGGCAACAGCTCAGCTCAACTGCGAAATAAGAGCACACTGTCCCTACCGGCGCGGTCGTAGTCGCGGCGAGCTGGCGCTTCTTCTTCAGGCTGGTTCTCCGCCACTCTGTCAACACAAGAGCATAGGCGCAACCGTATGTATGCACATATCGTCAGTCCATCGAATGACTTTGCGCTGGCACACTTGCGCAGCGCACACATGCACACACACACACACACACACACACACGCATGCTCGTGCATGGCACAGCGATGCATATATCGCCATGTAGCTACTGGGAGGCACCCGCAAGCCTCCATTTCTCGCAGGTTCCCACATGGGCACGTGAAAAAGAAAAGCAGCGCGGCTTCTTACTCTGGCAGGAGCTTCGGCTCGATGACAAGCGGCTGGATGTCGAGGTCGTCGTCGTCGTCGGCCCACGAGCTGCCTTCGTTGCCGAAGGGCTTGACGAATCCGAGGTTCTTGGCCATGGCTCTGTTGTTTGCGGTTGCTTTTGGTTGCTGATGCGGTGTGCTGCTGCTGCTGCTGTTTGCTGGTTGTCAGTCCGATGTCGGCGATGACAAGGTGAGGCGTGCAGTGCACATGGCCAAGGTGGTCTCAAAAAGAGTCACGGAAAGAGGTTCGTAACATGAGGATGGACGGCATTAGATTGTTACAAACCGGAAAGGGTCTTTCTGGAGCACTCTCGCATATTCACCCCCTTTGTGAGGATCCCACCGTCTCTTGATCCACATCAAAGCGACGGGTTGGTCGCACCCACGCGATTAATGGAATAAACTCAAGGTGACCATTCGTCTGGCCCAATCACCTTCAGTAATATATACTTGAGAATATATGCGCAAGATTCTTCAACTCACACGCCATATGATGTGGGTTCTCCTCTGGACAGATGCTCCAGCATCAAGATATTGCGCCCAATTTCTATTTAACATAACCGACTCCTCCCCGTCTCTGGCACTTTTTTTAAACACTTGCAGTTCCTAACCATCGTCCACCGTGCACCAACCAAAGAGACACGTACTGTAGTCAGCCTAAATAGTAGCCTCTGTCTCAAACCTTACATCTCCTCGTGCCTGTCTGTGACCTCTCCGGAACCAACAGGACCACCAAGCCTTCGATACTGAAGAGCTATTACACTCCCAGCCACTGAGCAAAGCAAGCAACAAGAAAGCAGTTGATCATGGGTGCCGGTTCCAAGCTCATCAAGGTGACCGCGTCGAAGCAGATCCACCGCCTGGACAAGAAGATCAACAAGAGCGCGGCCAAGCAGAGCCGCAAGGTCTCGAGCGTCGTCAAGCCCAAGCGCGTCAAGGCCCATGTCACGCGCGCGATCAAGAACAAGGAGCCCAAGCTCGTGGAGAACACCAAGAACCTGCTCGTCATGCGCGGCAACAAGACCAACGAGGACGTCAACACATTACTGCGTGATTTGGTGCGTGCGCAATTGAGTTTGCGTAGCTGTTGGCAGTTGCCACAGGTTGTTATTGTGTGTGTATGTATCATTAACGCTTGGGATGTGCTTGTTTATTGTATTATTGTATTATTGTTTTGCAGCGCATGTTGAAGGCGCCGTTCGCCAAGATGCTGGGCAAGAAGAACGACATCCACGTGTTCGACGACGAGAACAACGTGGAGTTCCTGACGCAGAAGAACGACGCGAGCCTCTTTATGGTGGGCAGCAGCACCAAGAAGCGCCCGAACAACCTGGTGCTCGGCCGCACGTTTGACGGCCACATCTTTGACGTGATGGAGTTCGGTTTCTCGCACTTCAAGTCTATTGACGCGTTCAAGTGCAAGAGCAAGAAGGCGCCGGGCTCCAAGCCGTGCTTCGTGTTCACGGGCGACTTGTGGGAGAGCAACGAGATGTTCATGAAGCTCAAGAACCTCTTAATAGACATTTTCCGCGGCACGATCGTGGAGCTCGTGAACGTCAAGGGTCTCGACCACGTGATCGTGTGCACGGCGTTCAAGGAGAAGGTGTTCTTCCGCTCCTACTCGGTGGACTTCAAGAAGGCGGACTCGCACCCGCGCGTGGAGCTGGAGGAGATGGGTCCGCGCTTCGACCTGGAGTTCCGTCGCCACAAATTCGCGTCCGCGGACCTCGTGAAGGTAGCCACGAAGAAGCCAAAGGGCTTGGCTCCGAAGAAGATCAAGAACATCTCGCGCGACGAGCTCACGGGCGACAAGCTCGGCCGCATCCACATTGACAGACCAGATATTTACACGATGCAGAGCCGTCGTGTCAAGGCGCTGCGAAAAACGCCAGCCGACCTCAAGAAGAGCGCGAACGGCGAAGGCGACGACGGCGATCTCGAAATGGTTGAAGAATAGAGCTCCCTGGGTGTCCTGCCTGCTGAAATGCATACCTATCTGCCTGTCTCTATATCTCGATTTTCCTTTCGTTTGAAAAACGAAATTGATTGATCGATTGATTGGGCGAGCATTCGAGCTGCTAGTTTTTTTTTGATAATAGATAAGTTTGATTACACTGACACGTTGAAAAACTTTTTTGCTCGTTTGTATTGAATGATAGCACGTAAAGTCACACTTTCAGCTTTGGCGTGGACTAACATTGTGAAGCATCAGTTCGCAATCGCTCTCTATTGATGCAGCAATGGTACCAAGAATCCTAGTTCTGGTAGCACTGCAAGGCGTTCTGCCAGCCTGACCGTTCCTTAGTTCTTCAACTGCAGCAACTGGTTCGTGAGCTCCGTGAAGTCGGTGACGAACCAGTCGGCGTTCTGCTTGACCACGTCGCGCGTGACGATGCCGCCAAAGCCGATGAAGAGGTCGGCTGGCGGGCGCGCTTGCAGGTCCGTCACGCCGTCGCCGACCATGGCGATGACTTCGTGGCCATGCGTCTTCTTGATACTGTGAGGTGGCAAAGTCACAAGTGTGTGAGTATCTAAGAAGGCTGTCAAACCACCTTACAGCCCATAAGACGCAATGCAGGCTTACATTTTGATAGCTTCGGCCTTGCCGCCGTCGCGACTCGTGAGCTCCGTGTCGTCAAAGCCCGCGAACTTGTCCTCGTCGTCAAAGTAGATGGTGTTCGCGTAGATGTTGCGCAGTGGGATGTTCACTTGCTCCGCGACTGGCTCGATCATCAGGCGGAAGCCGCCCGAGACGAAGAACACTTCAATGTTGTTCAGGTGCAGCGCCGAGATCAGCTCTTTCACGCCCTTGGTGAGCTTGGGAGGGTTCGCCTGGAGGCAGTTCTTGATGTCATCCTTGGATGGCTTGATGATGTCCAATCGTACAGCCAATGCGTCTTCAAACTTGACGTTACCGTTCATCGCTCTGGTCATACAAGAACACACGACGTCAATATCAATTCAATTCCGCTAGCAGCAGTAGTAGCATATCCATCAATACATACTTGTGCGTCCACTCTTTGACAGCAGCGCCAGCGCCGCAGTGCTCCGCGAGCACGTCGATGCCTTCTTCTTCGCACACAGTGCTGTCAACATCGAAGCAGACGGCGCCGACCGAGCGCCAAAGCTCCTTCACTGGCTGGGACACGAACGTTCTTGACTGCAGTGCATACTGGGTCTGTTTGCCGCACACCGTCGGCAAGCGGTCACGTTGCAATGGGTCCACATGAGTCAGTACGAATTCCGTTCGCATGGTGGGCTGTTGGCGTCACCAGCGTCTGTGACTAAAATACACTATCTATCTACGGAAGCGCGCGGTCGTTCCGGCGTGCGCATTCCGTGTCCAATCCCAAAATGCAGAGGAGAAACTCACCGTCAACGTCGAAGAAGACGGAGCAACGAGGCGGTGAGAATGACGAGTCGCGCGCAGCAGCAGGCGCTGGTGGCTGGAGCTCCACATCTTGCTTGCGATTCCTGGTAGGGAAGGCTGAAGAGCAAATGTGGGCCTGATTGCACAATTGTGATTGGGCAAGCGTCACCGCGATCATCCACTAAACCGGTATAAACCGGTATCAATGTCATTTGAAATAAACCGGTATGCAATCGGTTTTATGCCTCTGGTTTTCGATACTGACGATCAAAACGTATTTAAGAGGTTTTTGTAGATGTTGTCACCAAAACCTGAAAAATATGATGGAGATGCGATTAATCACTTTCGAGAGGGTGATGTAACTGCTGTCCATCTCCCTTCCCCCCTTTCTCCTTTTCTTTCACAAAAGTGAAACGCCGCGCTCAGACAATCGCACTTTAGCGGAGCTGTGAACCCAAACAAGCAAACCGACACAAAAAGCGCAACAGTCGATCCAAAATGCATCGGCCCAAAATGGGCTGATTGAGCCTGAGGCGGTGGCGCTTGCTCCCTACAAGCACAAAGTGGCGCCTGCGCCGCACGTTCTTTTTTCATGCGACACTCGATGTGCCAGACGCACACACGGCTAACCAACCAGACCAGACGCTCGGCATGTCGCACCATACAAGATCCAAGAGAAGACAGCAGCTTGCTGTCTTCTCGGCTTCATTACCGGCAAGTTCAGCAATGGGAGAGCGACAAAAGCGCGCAATTGCCTCACCCACTCTCGCTTGTGTGATTTTGGAGCTTTGGCTCCAAATCAATCCATGCAATCAGCGCAAACAAAGGAGCTTGTGTGGAGTTGTTGACGGCGGGAGCGATACTGAACGCAAGTGAAGACGAATGGAGAGCTCACTCTTCGTTGTCTGCTTTGTTTGTTGAGCTGCTGGGCTTTCTTCTTCTCTTCTCCATTGCGCGCGCTGTAGTTCAACACGTTTAACAACACCACAAAAGAGCCATTTACATGCACGTACAAATTCAGTGAACAAAGCAAAACAACATGGTGGACAAGACAGAGAGATACTGATGTCAATCAAAAAGAGCGACGAGTGCTTTGGTTTATTTTATCGTATATATACGGGCCTTTTGCTTTCTTTGGCGGCCTCTAATTGTACATTGCGCACTGCTTGCTTCTTTTGTTTGTTCTTCCGTCGCTCCGTGGCTTGGCTGCTTGGTTTGTTGTCCTTGGTTTGTTGTTGCGGTCAGTCTTGACGCGCCACCTATCGTTCACTATTGTTGCACTTGAATGTCCGTCCGTCCATTCACAAGGTTTGCTCGCTCATCCACTGCGATATGTTATTCTTCACACCGTCCACGAGCTGCTCCACGTCCAGCCACGGGATCACATTTAGCGTAGACACCGCTGGGAGCGCCATCGCCTCCAGGAAACCCGTCTGGCAAATGAGGAAATCCTTGCGGTTCCAAGACTCTTCAAAGCAGAACGCCGGACTCGCACATGCCTGCATGCGCTTGTCTTCCTGACCCTGCAGGAAGTGCTCGGCAGTCAACCGCGTGACCCACTTCTGGTGTTGCACAAACGGCTTCATGGTCTGGCTGATGTCGCTCACATGCATCGCACAGCGCAGCGACAGAATCTGCAGCGGCATCGACAACACGTCTTCGCCAAATCTCAGCTCGGTCTTGTGCCAGTCTTCCGCAGAGATCGTCTTCACGCCGTCCAGCAGCTCGCGCTGGAAGCAGAGCGCCGTCGCCAAAATGGTTTCACGCACGATCGTCAGCACTTCATCCTGCTGCACCTGGTTCATCTTGCTGAGGATGTTGAACTCTGGCATCGTGATCGCCTCGACCGCGAGAGCAATGTGCTTCGACTCCATCGGCGCTCGTGTCGGGAACTTCCGCGCGATCTCGTGGTTCGTCTTTATCAGAAAGTCGTTCGTCAGTCCCGCGTGGTCAATGTCGTGCATGACCGCCGCCAATAGCGCGCCGACCTGGTTGTGCGACGAGATCTTGTCACCGAGCGTGGTGTTTGCAAGCATCATAAATAAAGAGTGCAGCACATCCGCGGCGTGGGCGGCATTGTGGAACGGCATGTCGCGACGGTATCGGTCCTGCACGTAGCGGAGAAACTCTGGCAGCACTTGAAAATCCACAAGCTTTGGACCGCACTCGAGACCTTGAAACACCAGCATACCGACAAACACACAAATGTTCTCCGGAATCAGCTCCTCCAGCACCAGCACGTCCATCTCGATCGTGCCGAACGACTCCAGCACAAACTTAACCACTTGGTCGATGTGGTTCTTTGGCACGTCGCACTGGTGGCACAGCTCGCGGATCTCCGCGTCCGAGAAAATGTCGGACGGGCGAGCGCGCTTTCTGGACTTGGGCGTCGAGTACAGGATCTCGTCCACGTCGAAGTCGTTTCCTAGGTCTTCCCACGACAGCGTCGTGCGCAGCTCGCTGCCGCTGTGTCGCGTCGAGAGCACGTTCAGCTTTGGCCGGTCCATGCCGTCTGGCGCCGATCGGCGCTGCATGTAGTGGCGCATGCGGCCGACATCCGACACGCTGCCCGCGTTAGTCGCCGCGATGCGTTTCCGCAGTCCCGAAAAGTTGTTCATCAAATAGCTCGCCAGCGCCTTCACTCTTGTGTGGAGCCGTGTCGCAGCGATCGTCGACGACGACGACGACGACGACGCGGTCGAGTAGTTGTCTCCTCGCTTCTCGCTTGATATACTGTGGCCGCTGCTGCTGGTGGAGCTGAGCGGCGCGTCGGTGGTCTTGATGCCTGCAATGCCAATCTTGATCTCGTACTTGCGGTCCTCCTCGCCGTCGCGGCAACGATCGTCGTCGACCGGGGTCGGCATCTGCGCTTCGTCGCGCGGTGCTGTCGAAGACGGGATCACCGACGACGTCGCGGACGCCATGATCATTGCGCTCGTATTGCGCGCCAGGTAGTGCGCGTGGGGACTCTGCTCAATCATCTCTCGTGGCGATTTATTTAGACTCGGTTAGCGCTCTCTCTCCATACAAAGCCGGTGGCCGTTTCGCTCTGTGGAATGGGAAGATGTCGACGGGATGGATGGGATGGGAGGGATGACTCTACCGCGTGACGCCACCTGCTGCGCTTCGCTGTGTCTTCCTGTCTGTCTGGTGATCCGGGTCCTTCCGTTCCGTTCACTCGCTCGCTCGTCCTGTCCGCCTGTTGTCTTATTACAAAGTGTGAGCCTCCCTCCTCTCCTGTTGCGTGCCAGTCTTCCTGCCTTCCTTCTCTTCCCGCATAATCGCCGTATCCACTCCCAACGACCCCCGCCCTTGACGAAAAACCAAAACGGAAATGTCTCAGCGGCGAGAGGGTGGAGCATGTTGCACTGACGCTCGGCTTTTTAGATGTTCTTTGATCCAAGGTCACTGTACCCAGTTCTATTTAAATATAAGGCGAATGATTTTATATCTGCTTTAACGTCTGAAAATACGAACGTATCCTCTGGAAACAGATACTGTATACGTTTACAGAGGTTCACCAGTGGGACAAATGTCGTTACAAGGGCTGGCGCGACCGAAACCGAGCTGTCAAAGAAGAGCCAAAGCCATCACAATAGAGCGCCCTACGGTACGGGTACAGTACCGTAGATGTGTGAACGCTCCTCCACCTCCTTTTAAACCCGTGTTTGCTGAACTCTTTGCTTTGGCTTGCTCGGTTTGTGTTTGTTTTGAGTTTGCTTTGGTTGGTTTGCGCTCAAGCATTTGTGACTTCGCTGCTGCTGTTCCATTCCAATGGACTGGAACACGACTACAAACGCAACATCGCCGTCTCCCACACAACACCCCACAAGCACACTCGCTCCGATCAACTCAAAAGCTTGAGCAGGCGAACATCACACATGTTAACAATCAGAAACCCTGTGTGCGACAACCACAGCAGCAGTGCGGTCATCATTACAAACAACCAAAATGCGCTTTTGCGGCTCATAGCAGCACCTCTTCTTTATTCGCCCACCTGCTCCCATGGGTGCGTTTCGCGGCTTGGCTTGGTGCTGCTGCTGCTGCTGCTGCGGGTTTCTCTTCGTGCCACAAGACGTGTGGTAAAACCCAATGCTCGAACGCATTGATACCCCACCACGCCCACGTCATGACCAGATGGGGTTTGCTGAATTTCATCAAATGGCTGTAAAGATCAATAAAAAAAAGCGGTCGACCATCATCACTTCAAGCAGATCGCTCGCAAAACAAGAGAGAGACCGCAATGGCCATATCACCCCATGACGCGCTCTTCCTCGGACTCGACTGCTCCACGCAGAGCATGACGGCGGTCGTCGTCGACGCGCGCGGTGCCGTCAATGACGAGTGCGCGTTCCGCTTTGACGACAAGTTCCCCAGTACGCGACCACGAACGGCGTGCTGCGGCTCCGCGACAGCGCCAACCGCGAGGTCGTCGTGATCCCGTCGCTGGTCTTCGTCGACGCGATCTTCGCAGAGCTCGCTGCGAGCGCAAAGGTGGAGCTGTCGCGTATGGCCCCAGCTAGATGGACAGCTTGACCACCGCGTTCTGCGAGGCGCTCGAGAAAGCGGTCGGCGGTGCGCAGCGCGTCGCGGAGATCAGCGGCTCGCGCGCCTACGCTTCACGGGCAACCAGATCGCGAAGCGCATCCACGACGACCCCGCGCTCCTGGCGAATGTCGGCTGCATCGCGCTCGTGTCGTCGATGCTGACGTTGCTGCTGTGTGGCAAGTACATGTCGATCGATGAGAGCGACGGCTCGGGCATGAACTTGCTGTACGTGTGATCCCGAGAGTGGTCCCCGAGCTCGTTGAGGCAACCGTCAAACAGATTAACGCTACAGCTGATGCGCCAAAGCTGCTTGAAGCCGCGCTTGGGCGGGGTGCCGCCAGGCCGTACCACTCTGTGGGCGTGATTCACCAGTTCTTCCAAAAGAAATTCGGGTTCTCCGCCGGCTGTGTGGTCGTCCCGTTCTCTGGTGACAACCCATGCTCGCTCGCAGGCATTGGACTCGCGCAGCCAGGTGACATGGGCATTTCGCTCGGAACGTCAAGCACGTTCATGGCGGTTGTGCCAACGGAGGAAGCGCGCTTTTCGGGGGACGAAGGGCATTTCTTCAGCAACCCCATTGACCCCAACAGCCTGATGGTAAGTAAGGAAGTTCACCATGCTGCTCTCACTTTCCATAGACATCACTGACACTGACGCTACTTCCCATAATTGTTTTCTCGTTGCAGGCAATGATCTGCTTCAAGAACGGATCGCGTGGGGTCGACGGGCGCTACTACCAGTGGAAAGAGCTCACAGACGCAGTGGATTTCCTGTTC
>JAASGK010000203.1:0-34451 GCA_023334195.1 Globisporangium emineosum
GTAGTGGTGCGCCCAGCTGGCGACCCTGCAGTCGTCGGCAAGCGATTGCGCCTCTTGGTAGAGCACAGCGAGGTGCTTTTTTCCGTGGCGCTCTGCACATCCGTTCAGCTGGCGCACATGAGAGGCAACGGTCTCGCCCACGACGTGGAGCGGCTTGAGCTCACTCGTCATCGCTTGGCGTAGTCCGTGCACGAGCCCTTTGTACTCAGCGAGGTTGTTCGTCGTCGAGCGTGAGCCGTACGCCATGCTCGCGACCCTGTAGCTGTGCTGTAGCTTATCGATACGGTGGCCCGCGCGTTTTGCTCGTAAGCATCTGCGTCAAGCAAGGGCGCGTCATGCTGCAACAACAACTGCACCAAGTTTGAGCAGTGTGTTTGAGTTAAAAATGATGGGTATTACCCGTCACGGCTGAGTAAATCGATACGTTTCCTATTGAAGCATATCAATAGACGATTTCCCCATGTTGCTCAAAGTTGTTCAAAGTACAGGACAGCAGCGAAGCGATCACGCGGCGCATACGAGTCGCACACGGCGGCATCATGAACAACATGGACGACCGTAGTCCGTCATTCTGGCTGTTTGAGAACCTGCTGATCGCGCTTCGCTGGGAGAGCAAGCGTGGAGGAGCTCGTTCAGAGCCGCCACTGCAACCCATCTCGGTGTGAGAGAGAAGGTATTTTATCATCATCAACAACATTATCAGCCATTAAATAGAAAGTGGCACGGCGGTGTACATCATTGCATTCACGCAAGTGCGCACGCCAATAGTCAGTCACTACACTTGCCAGTCAGTTCACAATCTGCATCTTCATACACTCATTCATCGCGCTGTCGTCGAGAAAAATCGGCCATCACTGCGAATTACCATATATTCTGCACACCAAACCTGCAAACGATTTGGGTTCCCTCTCAAATGTGATATGCATACACATTAAAAGAAAAGCGAAATTAACCGTCATCTATATTTTTCTTCCAAGGACCAGATCGATACCACTAACTGGGACTCACACAGTTCATCTCAGCCAACGCAAGTCATCAAGCTGAGCGCGGCGATGGCGACACCTGTTGCCTTTGCCTCAATCGAGGGCGTCCACGCCGTACGCGACGATGCGCGTCGGTGGCAAGGACAACAAGCGTGATGGCGATGAAGGTCTCTGGCGGATCTTGGCGGCGCGGTCACGCTTTCGAGCGGTGCGTCGTCGACGATGACTGCGAAGTGCAGCGGCAACGTGTCGATTGTGTCTGCAGATGCGAGCGGCATGAGCGGTTCGATGGCGCTGAGTACTGGCACTGCCACTGCCACTGGTGGCACGCCTTTCGTGTTCACTTCTGGCTGTGTGAGCACCACGACTGCCTCGAGCGGAAGTGTCTCGGCGGGTGCGATTTCGTTGACGGTGGGCAACAGCGGCGACACAACTGACGGCAAGGTGTCGGTCGTGTCTGGTTCGAGCAGCGGGTCTAGCGGGGTCAGCGACACGGTGGAGATGTCCGGTGGCTCGAGTGGCGCAAGCGGCAGTGTGAGTGTTGCAAGTGCGTCTGTGGCTGCGGCTTCGACTGCAAGTGGAGCAGTATTGTTGCTCTCCGGTGCGGCCGCTGGTGGTTCCAGCGGTGTATTGGGCTTGACGACGAGTACGTCGTTTGGTGGCACTGACGGCCCGATCGCCATGCATCAAGTGTCAGAGAGTGTGTCAAGTAGTACTGGCTACTCGGTCTACGAGCCTCAAGTGTCAGAGAGAAGGTTCGAGTGTGTACTGTAAATTTGTTAATAATTTTAAATGAGCAGTGTTTATATTACTTAGCTTTGAAGAAGCGGCAACTCATAAAGTCATGTAACACAAGGGCAGTTTATTTTTTTATTAACACGCAGCTTCTAGCTTCTCTGTTACGCCAAGTTGATCATCGAAACCGACGGGCTTCCCCTCAAATACGTGGAGTCTCTCCAAAGTCGAGATCAGAGATGTTGCCGCGACGCACTCTTCAGACGGCAGGAACCCACATTTTTTGTAGCCATCCGTAATTGTCGTGGTATTGTAAAAGGGCGCTGTTCACAACAGTCCCTCAAACACGGCACACACGCTTGTGCAAACGAGGAAGCAATCTCCCGGCTTGGAGGGAGGAAGGGCGACTTGAGGACTTGAGGGAAAATTTGCAACTGAATTAAAATGCTTACAGTTCCTGTCACTACTTACAATTGAACCTCAAGGGCTCCTAGAGGTTTTACCAGAAAAACATATACATGCAGAAATTAAACCTATGAAACTGATATATAAAACCTTGGGTACACTGAGGTTGAACCTAGGGGATCTTCTAGGAACTTCAAGTCCCGTGGGAAACCTCTGCAAAGTGATTAACTCCCGCCACTCATTTCAACCGACAGCGACACGTCGCCCGCGTCACCGGTGTAGTTCCACAAGTAGGGACCATCATTATGCACTTGATTAGTACATGAATGCCATCACTCTGTACTGGTTAGTACATGTGATCAACATTCTGCATTGATTAGTACAGAGAACGCTCGTGACGTCACCCGATGACATCACTCGTGCATGTGGGAATTCGTCATACCGTAATCCTTTTGTTCTTTGTCTCCACAATGCACGGAGAAGGTGGTATGTGCCACACTAGATCTGGGGACAGATCCACCTTCATGTAATGGCTGGTCTTTACCCCATTACAGGTACTAACTTGACTCCACGCATCTGCGACCCACCATGAAATTGTCGGACGCTTGGGCGGCAGCAATCGAAAAGCACCTCTTCTTGCTGGTGTTGCTCTACTTGGACTCACAAGTTGTCCAACCAGCATCACCTTGAAGGAGAAGTTCCATGCGACATCTGTTGGCTGGCTCACTTCTGTCGCGTGCGGCGGTACCTTGAGTAGCACAACGTTCAATGAGGGCGCATACTCACGGACATGGGTGGTCCAATGGCCACTGAAGTCGTCCCACAAGAGCCGATCTTGCTCTTGTGGGGGCGGTCTCGCCGCGAAGTGAAATTTCAGGAATTTTACCGATAAACTACCACTCCACCGCCCTGTTCAATAATGGCATCTAAACAAATCCCATTTGACCAAGTTAGTGATACCGCACAACCAAACCAAACTCTCAATCAAAACAAACACAGAAATTTGTTCTCACCTTTCGGGTTTCCGTGAAGCTGGAGGTTCAGTTCTTTGCGAAGAGACTTCATCTCACTCCAAACGGACCTGCCGAAGCCATATTGATTTTCCACGTTCGCAGCTTAAACACTTGGGTCCTTGCGGAAGGGGCCTTAAAGATGACAAACGGGTCGTATTTCTTGCCATCAGAGTCGCCAAGAAGCATGACAATCGCGCGATTCTTCGACACCCCTCCACGCTTTACCCACATAGTTTTGGCGCCTTTTTTGCTGAATGTTTTCTTTGGGATGTATTCGAAAAAGACGGCTAACAAACATGACAGACATCAACACAAGTTTCGTAAATATTTGCGAGAAAACACAGCTTCTATTTCCAAAAACACAGTTAACAAAACCTGTTTGATCTGCATTAAAAGCGCACTTGATGCTCAGCTGCCGGACGGGTGCTTCTACTTGAGCGGCAAACGCAGTGGCAACAGTGTCCAGATCGGTGGGGCTGATCTGCCCTTGTCGTGTGGCGGCTCGGACGCTCATCTGGTGGCGGCGCTTGAAGCTGCTCACCAAACTCACCGATGCGCTGAATTCACCAACGGCCGCTCCTTCTGCGATCTCCTTCGGTTTAATTGTGAGCATAATGGTTGATGCCAAAATCCCTTCCTGTTGTAGCTCATTGGCAAGCAACACAATCTCTAGCTCTTGTTCGTGTGTGAGCACGGCTGCTGTACCTTTGTTTCTGAGTTTGAGCTGTGTGCCTTTGCGCGCTAAGGAAGCTGCAGCTAGTTTGTCCTGCACACGCTTCCAACTGTAGATCTGCGTGCGCTTGGATTTGCGTGCATGGCTGGACAGCGACGGATAGAAGTACTGCAAAGTCGTTTTCATGCTGCTTGTCTCGAGCATGGCAATCACCGCCAGCTTCTTGTCGGCCGTCTCTGTATGCAGCCTGTGCTGCTGTTAGTGCCGCCCGACACCGCCAAGGCGTGGCCGTTTTACTGGCAATCTCTTCTCGACCACAACCGGCTTCTGAAATGAAAGGCTGGCGCATGCGAGCGCAGTGACAGGAAAACCCGACTCTGCTAGCGTGCCAAATGCAAAAGACTCTGGTTGGCCCGAAATTTACGTTGATAGCTTCGTATTTTACAAAGTATACGTCTCAACAAAGGAACAAGTGCTTCACAAATAACTGCATCTGATTGGCTAGCTACGGAGTGTATATCTTAAGATATCGTCCAGCTCTACAAAAAAATTACGGTACATCCAAGGTCCCACTTTGAGACGCTTCGTGGCGGAGGGTGCGATGTCAAAAGGTGTACGAACTTCTCTCTCGAGGAGCAAAAGGTGCATGAACTTCCTCCTCTAAAAACGGAAAAACACACTGGCGAGGGAGGATTACCCTTACTGACAGCGGTTACGTTACGTAATCCTCCTCGCGCAACCAAAAACACAGTTTGAAAAGGAGGATGTGGACTTTTTCTGTTCGGCGATAAAATTAAACAGTCTATAATTGAATGGAAACCTCATTCAGACCTGTTTAATTTCATTTGCTGCTGCATGAACTGCATGAATAATGTACCGTCAAAACATTTTTTTAAATTTCGCCAAATTTTTTTTTTAAAACAATGATTTCGTACGAAAAAGCACATAAAACTTACATATTTTTGAAATGTATCAACCTCATGCTCGAAAAGCATTCAGTAAATACCACCAGTTCACCACAGTAACCGAAATTGATACCGGTTTTTAACATTTCAAGTATATTTTTGTTTCCTTTAAACACCGCAGTGTGAATAGGATCGAAATTTCCGGTAGATTACCGGTAATTTCGGCATCCAGTGTTTTCATAAACCGGTACCGGATTTGTCTAACCTTGTCCGTTTTATGGAACGAGCCATCAAAATAGTTGCAAGTTGAGAGTTGTGATCTGCCATTTTCTTGCCATTTTGTATCGGATACATACTGATTGGGTTGCCAAATGAGAGTCACTGTGTTTTTTTCTCACAGCAATTTTCCAAGGCTCAAAAATCAAAAGCACATGGAGCTCTTCGCGGAAGGAGACAACACCAACAAGCGCCTTCTGTGGCGCATGGAGAAGCCGCCGCCGTCGCCGATCCGCCCGCACGCTCCTGGTCCAGAGGACGACGACGACTTTGCCACCGACAGCGACGTCCAGAGCCACAAGAAGCATGACGAGAGCAGCAGCTGCAGCAATGCGCAGCCCAGACACCACACCACCGCAGGTCCAGCACCAGGAGCTACAGCACCATCAGCGCCGCTGATTGTTCTGACGCAGTCGCCTTCACAGCCAACTCTGAGCCACCCTCACAAGCCGTTGCACCCCTCGGTGGGTCTCCATAGAGAGCTCACCAGCGGTAGTGGTAGTGCCAGCAAGCGCGTCGACCAGAGAGAGATCCGAGCCGAGCCGTCTCGATATGGCTACAGCACCATTTCTGCAAATCCCATCGGCACAATGCATCATGAAAGTAACCACACGAGTAGTAGTGGCAGTGGAAATGGTGATGGCGAGCGACAGAGTGTGCTGACAAGACTGCTGCCGTCACCTTCGCCACCGACGCGATCGTCTACGACGCCGCAGGACTTTTGGCGCGCGGTGGCAACCTCCGCCGCATCAACAGCAGGGTACGGCAGCAGCAGCAATAGTCAGGGAAGGCGCCACTCGATCCTGCGCTTCGGCTCGTCGCGGCGACCCACGAGCGAGCGCTGCATGAAGAAAAGCGCGTCCGTCGAGTTCAAGCTGCACGAAGAAGCGCACCTCAGGCACTCGTCCAGCGACACGAAGTACTACAGCGCGCTCGGTCGCGAGATGCCCAGGTATGTGCAATTGCATGTAGCTTTGCTTGCATCCCTTATATGTGTCCTAGTCTCATAGTCGTTGATTGCGTTCGTTGCATGTAGACGCCTGACCGAGGAAGAGAAAGAGGAGCTCTACCGCATCCGCCCGGATCTCGAGATCGGCCCCACGCCGTTCTTCAAGGAGCAGATGGAGGAGCTCAACCGGCGCAACCAGAAGCGCGTGCTCTTCGCCATGTTCGGCGGACTGATCTCCATCGTGCTGCTGCTGATCTTCTACGCGCTGCTGGCCCGTGGGTGAGCCATTGTGTTCATTAACCAGAAAGAGCTCTTGGCGCGAATGAGAATGAAGGGGCGGAAGAGAGAGAGAGAGAGCATGCAGTACCCTTGTTGTTTTCCTATAAAAGCGCTGCTCTCTCTCTCGTGGACGCGTGTTTACTATTTACCACCACCACCAGTAGTGTGTATACCAATAAGAAAGAAATTAAGCTGCTGTAAATCTTTATGAATGGGGTTGGATTGAGCCTTGCCTGCCATGGACAGCTATTGATAAAGTGTCTTGTGTGTACAGACTGTAGACGAACGCCACGCGTGACTTTCAAAAAGTCGCCGATTAACAGACTAACAGTAACGGCAAACGACTAGTGGAAACGGTTTTGCAAATGGCTTCAACTTGAAGTGTGACGTTATAGGAAAAAAAATATCAAAGGTCACCAATCGTCAGTGGCGTTTTCTCCCTGTTCGCAGTCAAGAATGACTTTTGTGCTTCGTGAACGACTCGCCGGTGAGGACGATATTCCGGACCGGAGTACTTGTAAGCCAAGCTAAGATAAATGCGCTGCATAAGCTCATTTTGCGCGTTCTTGCGAGTGTGTTCACACTCTTCAACGCGCGCCTCCGCGGCCCGCACTGCTTCTTCCGCTTCGTACAGCGCCTTGGAGTCCATTCGTTCGCTCGCTCGCTCGCGCTTTTCTTTCTGTTGTTTTTTCAGGAGTTTGGAAATGGGATAATCATTTGCCGAAAAGACCCGAAATGCTGGCTTTCTGAGCCAAAGCGCGGTCGGTTCGCATCGTTCTCTTGCGCTTTTGAGAGGTAGGCAGCCATCGGCGTCTCTGGAGTTTTCAGGTCCTGTGTGGAACCTCTCTCGGTTGGTCATCAGTGATGACCAACTGATGGCTTATCACACCCCTCTCGTTGTCGCGAAGCTCCGATGCACTACACCGTGAATGTGGGTTAACATGTGAGCCAAATACAATCGGTGCTGATGGGCTCATTTTGTGGATGCCTCCGCGAGGGAGAGCCGAGGAAGCAAGGGTTCGATGGCAGGGTCCGCGCATACGCTTCAGCTCTCACTGCTGGTAGTTGAGTGCCACGAACGAGTAGAATAGTAGGATCTGATGGAATAAAGGTATGCGTGTCTACATTACACTTTGTTGTTTTACCAAAGCTGTACGCATTGAACGACTTCAATTGTTATGGTCGTTCACTGGAGATCTGATCCCATTTGGCAATTTGTCTTGCAACTCAAAGGTTGAAATGCAGTTTAAAAGAGTAGCAATTCACACTTAGTATTAAAACGCATATGGCAGAGTTATATGAACAACTCATACCGCAACAATGTGTAATCGTAATTATGTGTGCTTCTTCGTCGCTGACACGTTGTTAGACAGTGGCTGTGGTGGAGGGGATTGTGGTCCACCTGTACACTGGGATAGCAGCCACGAGACTAGAAGCGCCGCCGACACCACCTGCTCTGAACTCACAAACGACGCAACAGAACACAAAGCAATAAGACAATCACCAAACACATAGGATAGCTGCGAACGGGCTCACACCGACTCAAATACTTGCACGAGTGGTCCAGAGCAAATTACGATGCGCCTGCGTTGCTGGCGCCGACTGGTCTTGCGCAGTCTTCAGCTCCTTTGCCGAAGTGCCACAAAATGCAAACGCTCCCGTGACTGCTCTGCGGTGCGGAGGGTATTCCAGATCCGAATCCTTGTAGGGCATGCTGCGACGGATGCTCATGAGGAACTCACGATCCCAGTGATCGCGTGTGTCTTTGCACTCTTTGACGCGCGCTTGTGCGGCCCGCACTGCCTCGTACAGCGCCTTGGAGTCCATCGAGTTGCTTGCGTGTCTGGGGGATTGGGAAATGAGAGAAAGCACTGCAGGCAGAGTTCCATTAGGACTATCCGATGGTCAGTCTATGACCATCAATCAATCAATCCATCCTGGACAAAAGTAACTTCAACATCACGTTATGTGGCCCACACTAAAGTTATTTAATGTGTACCACACTATATGCGTTATTGCCAGAATTTGAGTTGTACACACTAGATTAGAGAGCCACCTGACTGAAAGAGCGACACTCACCAGCGCCATCAAAACAAGCAAAGGGTTCATTCCCGTTCTGCCGCGACCGACGAGCTCCTTGCTGCCGTTGCTGTCTTCTCTACACAGACACAGGCACAAGCACATAGCCTACAGCCACCATGCGCCTCATCACCCACAACATGCTCATGTGCAACAAGAAGGGCGTCGCGAACGGCTTCCCGCTGCGCATTGAGGCGGAGCAGGTGGAGGTCGTGGCGGCCGAGTTCCAGGTCGAGTTCGTGCGCAAGATGCTGCTCAAGATCGACTGGAGCGCGTTCGTCGCCGGTGCCAAGAGCCTCAACGTCGCCGATGGGCTCCCGGAACAGCTCACTAGTGCGGATGTCGACGCCGCTGACGAAGAGCTACTGCGCAAGGTGCACCACGCGCTGCTGGAGGTGCACGTGAAGAAGGGCAAGCTGATCTGCCCCGAGTCCGGCCGCGAGTTCCCGATCATCGACAGCATCCCAAACATGCTCTTGCGCGAAGACGAAGTGTAATTGGCGCTGTTAAATAGTCCGATACCATAGATAATGAAGCGAGTTTATATAGCATGACATACGTGATGGCTTGCGTGTTATTGTCATTGGCACGAAACACAGGAAACGATCTCCCAAAGAACAGTTGTGGGCTATGGATGTGCTTCAAAAACATTGGTTATCTATACCGCCTGCCACGTCCATCCACTTATCGATCTGTAGCTTTATTTCCCACGCTTTGGCCGTTTGTATTAGATAGCTAGGTCTTGAGACTTCTTGAACCCTGGTTTTGCGTTGGACTCGTCAATGCTACAATTATTAATACACACAAGCAGAAATGAAGCCGCCAATATTCGCATCAGTATCACAATCCTCCTTCCAACGCAGCCACACTCATAACTCATACTGAGAAAGCCTTTTAGATTCCGCACCTGCTGTCGTCGTCGTCGTCATCGTCATCGTCGCGGCTCTTGCCGGACTTCTCTAGCTGAGCGACCGCCTTGATCCACTGGATGCGCAGCTCAAAGTCTCCTTCTTTCTGATCCGCAATCGCAAACCCAATCTGCAAACACACAACAATACAATAGCACACCATAGAGAGGAGTTAGGCTCTGTCCTGCATTGAGGCACAAACTAATAGACAAATAAATGTCCAAAGAGCCACGTACACTTCTCAGCTTCGACGGGTCGAGTGCGGTCTGGTCGTTGAATTTGTAGTATCCTTTCGATGTGAGCATGAAGTTGTGGAACGGCAGCTATCGAATTCCAAAGACAAGCAAAGTCACACTTGATAAGCCACTGATAGTAATACTACGTATAGAGCACAGGTAATACTGCTGTGCGTACCTCAATGTCGACCCACTTGTTCGCTGGCGTGCGGATGAAACCCTGCCATCACGTATCAATCACAAAATCCATCATGTGAGCAACATACCACTCCACTAATGCACGTAATGACCAGTTGTTCCCCGCTACGCACCATGTACAGGTTGAGTGGATTCCAGCTGTCCATCTGCGCGTTCATGCGGTACTCTCGGCCGTCGGTCATGATGCGCATCGTGATGCCTTCGTAGCCGTGCAGGAGCAGACCCGTAGGTATGGTCGAGCGCACGGCGCAGTAGCCGCTTCGAATGATGCCCGCCTCTGTCGGCTGGCACGCCATGCTCAGGCGACCGCTGAACACCGCTAATATCACACACACACACAGAAGCACACATAGATAAGTACGGATGTCACTGTGTTGGACGCATTGGTGAGTATATTAGCACATACCTGACGGAACGTCGTCCTCTTGGTTGACGCTCGTGATGATGCCGCGCTTGTCCTCAGGATGGATCTCTTCGTCCGTCTTGCCATAAAAGCCCCACTTACACTCCGAGAGACCTGAAACACAGCAAACGTGCCATCGTGTACGATTCAATACGAGTGCGGGTTATTCATAAATGCTCACCAGCTGTTGTGTTGTACAACTGCCATCCAAACAAACAAACCAACCTCCAATGGATCGATCGCTCGACGCGATCCAGTCGCGCGTCGCGTTGCGGCCTGTGAACAGGAATATGTCCTTCTCCTGCTGCAGCTTGAGCTGCATGCCAAGCGCTGTTTCAAGTCGCAGTTCACGATACGAACAAGCAATAACCATGAGCACCACCATCAACACCTCATGTCATACTTTCTGTCTGCGAACGGTGCGGGCGCCGTCTATAGAAGCGAGAGCGATTGAGATAGAGCTCCCGCAATGAGAGCCACACACACGCGCACTTGACAGGAATAGCAGTTGTGCCTACGTACACTGCTTGGACGTGAGGATCGCCGACTCCACGGACGCGATCGTCTTGCGCAGGAAGCTCATCGTCTCGCCATATACTGCCTGTTGCGCCGATCCAGTTTGTAACTGGGGTGGGCCATCATCAGCTTCCTTGCCCCACACAGAAATCGCACTTAATCGAGTTTGGTTCCGTAAATCGTACTTAATAGGGTGATACGAGCGGCAAAAGCAAAAGGGGATCACATTCAAAGCACCAAGTCATACAGACTAGAAGAGCAGAGGCGATGAGTCTGCACCTGCCCAAGCACAACTGGGGCACGCGCGGCGTCGATGCGTACGAGAAGCTCGAGTGCATCGGCGCAGGCACCTACGGGTACGTTCGCTTGTCTCTATGACCGTTGCCCTGCTTTAATGACTCGCTTCTTCGAATGCGAACGCAGTAAATGTGTGCTATTGCTCCTTTGTGACTGTGTGTCCTGACGTCAAATTTCTATGTTTCTGTGTGTACGTATGGATGCACAGTCAAGTGTACATGGCGAAGAACAAACAAACAGACGAAGTGGTCGCGATCAAGAAAATCCGGAGCCTGAACGAAGTCCAAGGCGTGAGTAGCTCTCTGTGTATCTGTTCATGTTGATTATTTTTCATTTGCACCCCGTGGATAATAGACTTACCGTTGTGCGTGTATGCTGCGTGGTGGTGCGCATATGAATATGCATTGAATAGCTCCCTGTGACGACGATCCGCGAGATCAAAGTGCTCAAGTGCCTCAACCACCGCAACCTCGTGGAGCTCAAGGAAGTCGTGGTCTCGGCCGAGAATGACGACGACGACGGTGCGAATACTTGACGCACAAGCTCACGCTTTGTAGTGGAGCTGTTTGTGTTTTTACTGACTGCGTTGTGCGTTTTGTTTGTGTGGTCCTATATCAGCTGAGTTCACGGACAAAGAAGAAGCACTCGACTACTGCCAGGGCTCGATCTACTTGGTGCTCGAGTACGTCGAGCACGACCTCACGGGACTGATCGATCGGCAATACCCGTACGCATTCCTGTTTTCTATGTATGGATTGTGAAAATGGAGGTGGTTTCCTGGCACCATAACTCACACTATTATGTGTTTGAATGGCGATTGTGTACAGATTTTCGGATATCGAGATCAAGAGCATCATGCAGCAGCTGCTCGAAGTGATGCGCCACATGCACTCGCTCGACATCATCCACAGGTATGCCCCGCTCAATCATAGTCACGATGCAAATGTCGACATGCTTGTTCTAACGTTTATGTTTGTCCTGGTGAGCAGAGACATCAAGTGCTCCAACTTGCTACTGACAAAGAAGCATTTGCTCAAAGTAGCAGACTTTGGGCTCGCGCGTTCGATTCGAGGTGACCAGTTGTTCACGAACAAAGTGGTGACGCTGTGGTACCGCCCTCCAGAGCTCTTGCTCGGTGCCACCAGCTACGACGCGAGCATCGACATGTGGAGCATCGGGTGCGTGTTTGCAGAACTGTACATCGGTCATCCGATTTTCCAGGGCAAGACGGAGCTGGAGCAGATCACGAAGATCTTTGACATCTGCGGCACACCTACGACCGAAACCTGGCCAGACTACAAATTCCTGCCGTTGAGCAGCAAGTTTGTCCCAGACAAAGCAAAGCAGAGCCAGCTGAAGAGCTACTTGCTTCGTGAGACGAGCGCACGCAAGCGGATCTTACCAAAAGGAGCGCTTGAACTGATCATGGCGCTCTTGGTGATGGACCCAGAACAACGGTTGACTGCGGCCGACTGCCTCAACTCGACGTATTTTCAGTCCCGCCCGTACGCTCCTGCCGACCCAGAGACCCTCCCGCACATTTTGAATCTTCCTCCGTCGCACGAGTACCAGACCAAGAAGATCCGACGTGAGCAGGCAAAGCAGATTCTTAACGGCGCAAACAAGAACAACAACGGAAACAACAACTCCAGCGCAGCTGCTGGTGCTGGTAGTGATCGTGGCGCTGCGCGACCTGCGAGTCCGCTGCTGAACAACAGTAGCAGCAACAAACAGAACTCTGCGGAAGATGTGAACCCAAAAGATGCTGTAAAGGTGAAAACTGAGAAAAAGCGAGGCGACTCCGCAGCAAGTGCGTCAATGAGCGAGTCTGCGAAGAAGAAGCGGCGAGAACAGTAGACGCAGATCGCAGCAAGCGCGCATGAGTCTGTCTTTAAAGTCTACGATCCTGTGGAAAGAGGCTTGATACGCTTTCTCGAACCCAACTGCAGGCCTTGCACACCTTTGCCTGCGAAGATTTGATAGTTTAGCTCTTCTTTATTCTCTTCTTAAATACACAGAACACAGGCGATAATGTCTGCATCCTTCCATTTGGCCCTTCTTGTCCGCAGTCGTGATCCTTGTTTTCAGTGTGTGAGGTAGCGACTCTTTGAGTTGTTGTTGGACGATCCGGTCTTTTGGAGCTGTGACGATTTTCAATGTCATCACAAATCAGTGAATTTGAGATGAGCACACAGAGAATAGCTAAAAGACGCGGCGTGCACACCTGGAGAAGCAGTGAGGGGTTCTTGGTTTTCACGATACTGCTGACCTCCTGTACACACATCATCATATCACAGCAGCAAAACCAACAAGTCAATACCAAAGCTCAGCTATAAATCTATAGCATCTTGACGTATTTTCACGCACGTGAAGTCGTGTTTGCAACACTTGGAGGCGCGACTTCATCGAGTTGTAGCGGAAGCTGATGTGCTGTCGGATCGTGTCTTCCGTCACACGCATAAAGTCCACCGAGAGCAGCTCGACGAACTTGTACTCCATGTTCTGGATGAAATCCAACCGCGCGCGTCCGTCGGCTTGCATGAGGTACACTGCCAGGTGATTGTGCGGCTCTTTGATGCAGTTGTTGAGCATGCGGATGAGCACATTCGCGTAGTCTGCAAAGTCGATCATGAGCTTTTGCTGATCCTGCATCACTTGGAAGCCTTCATGGTCGCACGTGTGCGAATAGAGGAAGAACAGATCGCTCTCGGTCGAGAGCTCCACTTTTACGGCGTGGACGTCCGAGTCGTCGCCAAGGATCAGAATCTTCACTTTGATCGCTTCGAGCGTGCCAACCTGCTGCGGCGTGTTGTCGGCGTCCTATTCGACCAACGTTCAAACAAATTGTGAAAAATCGGTTAAAGATGAGCTCAATCGGTGCAGGCATCAGCTACGAACAGAGTCATGAACAAGCCCGTGGCACCTGGATTCTCAGCTCAAAAGGCGTCTCTCGGTCGTAGATCACGCGAAACCCGCCAGCTGCAGGGAGCAGTCAGCGTCATGAGGTCACATGAAGATAGGAATGCCTCATGCACAGCATAGATCATCACGAAGAAAGGAGTTTCCAGCTCACCTAGACTTGGATCCATGTCGTCCCCTCCCGCGACTGGGACATGCATGCCGCTGTCGTAGCTACTCACTGCATATTCGCCCTCGCCGACACGGAACGACGCAACCGAACTCATCTGCTGGTACTTGGGGCAAGCTGCGAGGTTCTAGAGCTTCTCTCTTTGCGACTTGGACGTGCCCTTCAGCCAACGCGAGCAATCCGTTTTCTGCTTGGTTCCAAAAATGGATCTTGAAAAGGTGGATGACCCTCCTACATTTACTCTATTCAGTGACTGTAGGCGATTATGCCCTTTCCATTCAGAACACCATTCTATTTGAAGCGCAGCGAACTTCAAAAAGCGTGGCTATAATTACCCTTCACAATGCCAATCCGTGTCTCTAATTTGAGATACATGGGGTGACTTCAGCGATGCAATGCATCGGATGTGAGCTTGGCCTTGCCGTGGATGTGCATTTGCAGCACGGTGTGAAGGCAAACGACGAACCCCAACAGCAGAGCAACAGAAAGACAAAAAGAGAGAGCCACGCCTGGGAAGTATGGCGCCTTATCAGGACGACTTTGGAAGCGGTAGCGACGGCGGGGAAATGAAAGAAGATGACGAAGAACGTGATTGCGACGACATTGAATTCGATGATGGCGACGGCGATATCAACTTGGATAACTTTGACGAGAGCAACACGCGACCTCCGATCCTGACGAGCCCGCGGTCGATCGAAGCGTGCCGCATGCTGGGCGTCGAGCCCGAGGACCTCGTCAAGCGACCCGTTGAGTATTTCTTCACAAAAAGCATCCATTCATCGCAACCTGCAAACCCGAATGCTCATGCTGATCTAAATGACCCAGCGCTTGCAGAGAAACGTGCTGCGCGATACGAGAAGCATCGGCATGTCCAATTGAGAAACGTTCGCGAACAACGCTATGAGCTCCTGGACGCTGGAGTCAATGGTGTGCACGGCGGGATGTCTCTGCGCACGAGGAGCTTTTGCAGATCGCCTACTGCCGCGAAATTCTCGATGAGCAAGCACGACGTATCGACAAGTGCGGCGCAACGCGAGTTCACAGTCATTGAGCGGGAAAAGAAGGAGCTTGAGCGCATACAGCAGCGCCAGATTGCCGAGATGCAGCAAATGTTCGTGTTCGAGCTTAAGATGGCTGAGATTCACCAAGAGCGAGAAAGGAAGGAGCAGCAGAAGAAGCGCCAGGAAGACCAGATCGCCCGAGAGCGGACACGGCGGCAGCGGGAAGCTGACGAGATGAAGCGTCGACGAGAATTGGAGAAAACCGAGCAGCACAAGCTGGAGCTGGAACTCGCGCGAAAAGAGGCTCAGGAGAAACAGGCGGAGGTGATGCGCAAAGTGCAGCACGAGCGAAAAGAAGAGGAGCGGCGGCGGCGTGATGTTCAGCTCTCGGAGAAGGAGCGCCAGCGGAAGCAAGAGGGAGCGCGCTTGCAAAGTGAGCTCTACCAGCTTGCTCAAGCACGAGAGGTCGCGAAGAAAGAGCAGGAGATCGCGAAACGGGATGAGCGACGGCGGCAGCAGCTTGAATACAAGAAGTGTCTAAAAGCTATCGAGGTCACGGAAATGCAGCAGCGCAACAAGATGCGCATCACGAGCGTTCTGCAAGACAAGGAGCTGCTCAAAGCCTTCCAGCTGCAAGAAGCGGAGCGCAAGCAGCAACTGAGCGAAGAGCGACGCAAGCAATTCGAAGAGGAGCGTCGACAGAAAGAAGAGGAGCTGCGGTACCAGGCGCAACGCAAGAAAGAAGCTATCGACGTGGTGCAGCAGCAGCTGCATTTCCGCGAGCAAAAGCGTCGCGAGCGGCTGGTTCAACAAGAGCGTGAAGCCGAGCGCAGGCTTCAGATGAAAGAGCGCGAGAAGCAAATGGAGCGCGAGCACCAAAAGCGCGAAGAGCAGCGCCAGGAAGAAGAGCGACGACGAGCGTACAAGCGCATGGAGCAGCAACTCAAGCACAAGCAAGAAACGTATCTAAGCAAAGCGGAAGAAAAGTCCATGATCACCAAGATGATGCTGGACCAGAAGCGCCAATCGGTTCGATCTCGTCTTCAAGAGGCAAAGCTGCGTGAAGAAGAGATCCAAGCCGCTCTCGCTCGGAAGCAAAAGCAGGATTCGTACAAAGTTGATCTTCTCAAGTCCAGGATCGAGAGCGACAACCAGCGAGCGGAAATGCTGAAAGAGCAGCGGCAGAACCTGATCCGTCGACGCCAGCAAATCAAGCAAAGCGCGAGTCGCCAAAAGCAGGAAATCCTCGAAAGCTTCTATCGCATGAAAGTGACCAAGAAGTTTGAGTTGCCGAAGCACCTTGTAGCTAGCTTGGCGACGAGACCACGATCAGCATCAGCACTTCAGACGCGATCATTGACGAACAATTCACCAGTTGATGCGCGAAATTCCAAAATACCAAAGCGTCCAGCGAGCGCGATCGGGCGACCTGGATCTGGATCCATGTGGAAACAGAGTACTGATCGGTCGCGACAGCACCGCAGCTACTCGAATGCAGATGATGATGACTACCCTGATGTGGGCGAGCATGAGGATGAGCAGGTGGCTAACAACGGCAAACTTGAAGAGGCGATACTTCGGACCGAGATTGACACAATGCGGAGAAAGCACAACGAGGAGCTGCTTCAGGTTCTGGAAGAAGAGCATCATGCCGAAGAGCAGCGCGAGCACCTTCTACGCCAAGCGCGAAATCTGAGCGAAAAATCTCGAATGGAGAATATTTTCAACAAAGAGCGCGCTCAAGCGAGCGAGCGAATCATGAAGATCACTCAGAAACACGAGCATGCACTGGCATCGCGAATAGATCAGCTCCAAGGCAGCTGATAACTTGTAAATATACGCGAGCTTCCTTTGGTTAATAAACAGGATCTTGAGTGTTGGCGAACACCATTATGGCTCCATATCCTCATCCCCATCTCCATAATTCAGCTTGCGGGATATTCCATTTTCATCGACTGACCCCTCCGAAGGCAGTGGCGATGCATCGCCACTGCCCAAGAGTTCTTTTTCTTTCTTCTGGTTGGATTTTCGCACTGATTCGGCTGCCAAGGCAGTGAGCTCCTTCATCGAAACCTTCTTCAACGACTGCACAAGATGATTTTCTTGCTCCAGCAGCTGTGCTGGAGTCAACGGACACAGCTGTCGATCAGCGATACCAGCTTTTGTGCTTCCGGACTTGACATCATCCGCTGAAGTCACCGCCGCCATGTGTATGTACTGATCCCGGGCTTGAAGCTCATTCGCGTCCTTTACTTGAGAGAGCACTTGCTGGAGTCGCAGCACCATCATCTGAAGCATAGCAACATGCCGATTTGAAGCCTCAAATAAAGGTGAGTTCTGACTTTCACCAACTTCGTTGACGCCTCCCTGCTGCACGCGGTCTCCGACCATTCTGATCAGTGCTTCGGTACTTTTGACAACCTCAGACAGATCAACGTTCCCTCTTCGTCCAGTGGATCCTTGGCTCGACTGAAAATGTTCTGCAGTGAGGACCGGTTGCTCATCGTTGTACTCAACAGCCGTGTTTAAGATGGACTGGATTCGGGTGTATGTCGGGCTCTTCAAAACATCATTGATGCAGGTCCACGCAACCTTCAGGTTCTGCATCTTGGTTGATCGCTGGCTCTCTCCCATGTGCGAGTACAATTCGCGATTCACAGTTGTGTCCAGTCTGTTTTGTTCTTCGTAAATTTGTTGCTGCACATTGAAGCATAATTTTGTGGTCGTCAGTCAGCGCCTTCTTGATTCAATACGGCTACATGATTGTGTCAGCAACATACCTGCAGACTAGTGATCTCCTGGATTTTTTGGGTCAGAGTTGATGCGAATGCGACCCATTCATCCTGCACCTGGCTTCGCTCGATGCTTTTCTCCTTCAGCGAATGAGTCTTCATCGCTATTTTCGCCTGATCCATCAAGAAAGCAACACAATAAGACTTCATTGCATGCAAAGATTGACTGCCAATATCGCAATTATCTTCATCGTACCTTGATAGCAATGAGTGCGTCAGCTTTGGAGATGTTTTCTACAGTGGGCAATGGAGTAAACTTGCTCGCAGGGAAATCGCGTTCGAGCGATGCTTTCATCACTAAGGTTGCCAATCGCCAAATGAGATCCACAACTCTGAGCACAACATGGCACGTATAAACATAAGAATTCCTCCCGAACACACAGGAAAGCAAAGTGTCCCAGTTACCTCGGTCCCCATCCAGTGTTGATTCGAGACGCCTGGCTTGATCCAATCGGGAGGTGATTTTGCTTCTCGAGGTCATGGAGGATCGACTAACATTTTTCAGCACCGTTAGCGAGATATTTAGCACAGCGCAACATCCAAAATCTAACGTACCTGGACGAGCTTCTTGAAGCTGGTTTTGTCTTGAGGAGTTGTGATCGGCCAGCAAAATCGAAATTCCTGTATTGATAGAGTGAGCCAGTAGAGAGCAAGCAGCGCAACAAATTAATCAGAGTTGATCTTCCATCAAATCACGGCAAGCGCACGGCGACTCAACGCAATGTTTGTATGCAGCACCTGTGCGGGCTGGGACTTCAACTTGAGCAGCAGGAAATGCAGCACCCGGAAGAGCACTTTCTCATTCGGCCGATCAAACATGTTTGGATGCACTTCCGTCTGCTGAGTAATCGCACCGTTGTTATCGCCGAGTCCTCCGGTGGCTGTTGCTACAGCACTACCGCCACCAGTTGTAGCAGACGCGGACGCAAAGCCCAGCAGCTTGAGGTTCTGCGCCATCATGGCGTCTTTCTTCAGCAGCATCCTGCGCGCGATTGATGATCTTTCGTCGCCACGCCTGTTTGTTTTCTCGCCTTTGGCTCTCGCTTGTGCTTTGAATTGGGCGGGACACAGTACTGTATATACCCTGAATAGAGCTCCTTCAACGGCGAGAAGCGAGAGTGATGGTCTCTGAGAGTTTTCCTTTCCTTTCTGAGTTCGAAAGGGCAGCTTCAATTCTTCAATTGAGAATTTTCCAACCCAGACAAGGCAAGAAAGAGTGCAAGAAGTGCACCACACAAGAGAATCCGCGCATAACGACGAACGACAAGCAATACAGCAACGACGACGGGCGCAAGCGGAGAAGAACCAGAGCACGAGAGAAGCGGCCAGAGCTATCGGAGTGCAATGCGAGTGTCGGTCGCAAGCTCGCTGTCGTCGCCATGCAGGAGCGAGGATGGTACAGTCCGCTTGATGTTTTTTGGTTGCACATGCAGATACACTTGCGTGGGTGTTTGCTGTGCATGAGTGATGGGTTGTGGTGTTGCTTTGAACTGACGTGTGTGTGCTTCTCGTATGGTGTAGTGGATATGCTCGACTCGGATAATGGTGCTGGAAGACGCAAACGCACGTGGGACGAAACAGAGAGCGAAAGTGACGACGAGGCGAGTGATCCACGAATGCTCAAGCAGTATCGTAAGGTAAGCGTAAATCTGCTGTGCATGCTGTGAGCAAGAAGAAAGGGATTTCTCATCACTTGTGGGTCGTGTTTGTGTTATGGCAGAGCTCTGCCCAATGCAAGGAATTCGCCCGAGTTGTTGCCATTGCAGTTGATGTGAAGGAAGCGCTGAGTACGAGGATGGAGAGCGCAATCAAAATGTGGCAGCAACTCGACATCGTGAATGGGAATTTGGTGTCTGGGATCATTGAAGAGGAACCGCTCTTGATGTTCAAGCTAGTGGATGCTCTGCTGTCGACAGCATATTTCCCCCTCCAACAATTCTACTTCATGACGTTATCCGGGCTGTTGTATTTGCTGAATCGGTCACGTGAAGGATCAGATGCAGCAGCACTCCAGAATTTCATCAATTCTATCCAGCATTTTGATTCGAGCGTATCAAAGCTACTGCCACTGTACGAATATGTCGATTGGGTGAGCAAACATATTCTCAGGTATTCCATGATGTATGCATGGCACGAAAATCTAACGGATGACTGCTTTTGATATTTTCTTTTTCTTTAGAGCGACCCGAAAGTTGCGCGAAAGCACGTGAACGAGCTGAATAAGTGCACGCACGTGTGCAAAGCGTTTAAAGTTGTGAAGTGCTGGATCTCGGAAGAAGGAACAAACAATCTGGTATGCACATTACTTGTTGATTTCTAGCCACACAAAGCCCATTATGTGCAAGTTTCTGACCTTTTCATTTATGCACCTGTTTTGAATCTAGCGGCGCACAAAAATCGACAGCTGGGTCGACATTGGTGGCAGAACCTTGTCTTTCTATCGGAAGCTAGGAAACGAGACAAGTGTGACCAATGTTCCATCAGCTTGCATCGAGAAGATCGATCGTGATGAGCAAAACAAGTTGGTGTACGTTTACACCAAGAGCAACTTTCGGGAGGACGGTGCCTCTCTTTTCGTCCTCGAACCCACTCCTGAGGTACGTTGCCAGGTATACTCCTCTTGATTGGGCCACAAACACACCAACTGCTTGTGCCTCATTAGGACTTCGCTGGACTATCAAGCACCCTCTCCGAGTTGTGTCTACCAGAGCCGAGCGTTGCGTGTGAGGTAAGTGCCACCATACTCTGTATTGAAAATTGAATCACTCGAAGAAACTCATGTAGCGGTTGCGTGGTTCAGGAACTGAAACGTTTGATCCCAGACCAACTATTTGACCGCAGCTCGCTGGATCAAAATCACGAGAGCAGTGAGAGAATTCGGCAATGCGAATACCGCGCGGTGATATCGGACGATGAGACCCAGACTGAGGGGTTGGCGGAACATCTCACAAGCGACCTCCTCCGGTTTCTGGATGACAGCATCGATGAAAACAGCACGCGAGTTCAAGACGAGTCAAACAGCGCCTACGCAACGCTTGTCAACCATTTCAATAATGCTAACGCAAGTTTGACGGTGGCATTTTCCAACATCAGTGGCTCCCATATCTCATGGGACCACGAGCTCTCCAGTAGAGAGTTTACCATTCAGTCTTCATGCGACGCTTTACAGCAACAGCGCCATCTCAGTCTCCCACACGGAGAGCACGAGGCTGACAAAGTGTTGCTGGAGCTTCGCCAAGAATGCAACACTCGCCATGAAGACTCGCTGGGATATGCGAAAGAAAGCATTGAAGCGTCTGTTGAAGAGGACTCAGGAGTATTTCGGATCGTTGTGCTCGTCACAGTATCCGTCATGATTGTCCCTTGGTTCCTCTTTGTTGGGCTCTATTTATTCAGCGTGTTGGCAATCGTCCCAGGATGGCTGCAGCAGACTGCGTTTGTTTTGCTGACGTGATTCCACACATTTTCAAACCGTTATGGTGAATTCTAGCTTAAGTATTCCGAATGTAGTGTGCGTGTCCAGGATTAGCGACCAAGTATCTTCATAATTGCATCGTGTCTGTTCAGTTTCAGCATGCGTGTGACCTTTCGTTGATATCTGATACGTCTGCTTTCTCATTGCCCAATTGAAGCATTCGTTATTGCTTGGCATCAGCAGCAACGATGGCAGGGTGCGCTATCGACCTGCGAGGCTTGGAAGAGGAGCTGAAGAAGTTGGGCATCACGATCGTGTCCGGGAACCAAGACACCGTCATCTCCATCAAGATCCGCGGCTTGGCAGGGAAGGCCTTAATCCGCGGACTTCGCTTAGCTGACCAACTTCTCCAGGAAAAAGTCAAAAGCGTGATCAAGTCGTATGGGGATCCGGCGACAAAGACGTTCACAGATCCAACATTCGGGCCTAATTCAACGGACCGAGGTGGAGCGACAGCAATATGCAAGATGGGTCAAATCGTTCCTTCGAATGGAGGTTCCCAGCACCAAGTCAAGGTGTTGGGGCTGCTCAAGAGCGAAAAGATACGCTGGGAGCGCCCTATGTACGCCATGGACGACGAAGACGACGGGTACGTATCACGTGTGAGGGATGGACCTGTTTCTTGGCATTGGCCTAATGCATTTCTTTGCTGATCCATCATTAGTGACGACGATGAAGGAAATCAAGAAGAAGATGAGCGAGGAAGCGCTTTTCTTGCTTCCGCTTCTGCTGATCGCGTGTTCGCCCCGCAGGCGAAGCTCTTCGCTGACGGCGTGTGCTCTGGAGATGTGATACAAGGGAACCTTGGTGATTGCTGGTTTTTGAGTATGGATACAGATCTGAATCGTTGCGTATCCTGCTGGCTTGGTTTACATCTCTAACACTAGACGATGTGGATTGTTGTGCGAATTGCCAGGTGCATTAAGTGTTGTCGCGACGCGGTCCGACTTGTTGCATCAAACGTTCTGGCGAGGCGACAAGTACAAGGCAAACGGATTGTTTGTCTGCCGGTTTATGAAGGTACAAATCGAATGCTTGCGCTGCTGCGCCTCGAACTTGCCTTAAGTATTTGTATTGACAGCGCACATTTCAACAGAACTTTGTCTGGAACTACGTAATCATCGATGACCGCCTGCCCGTGTTTGGCTTTTCGAAAACCAAGTCCGGCAAGCCATACTTTGCACGATGTCGCGATCCAAATGAACTGTGGTAATGTGCAACCTGGAGGAAACCCTAGCTCTTTTGTGTGCGAATACTAACCAGCGTGTGCTCTTTAGGGTTGCCCTTCTTGAAAAGGCCTACGCCAAGCTCCATGGCAGCTACGAAGCACTCATCGGAGGCTTCATCGATGTTGCCTTGAACGATCTCACTGGGATGTGCTCGGAGCAGGTAATCTTGAAAGAAGGGTATCCTGGGTTCGGAGAGAACCCCTTCAATACAGCAAAGCCGGGCGAGCTGAAAGGAGACTCATTTTGGCAAAAGCTGGTGCGGTACAAGGAGTCGGGGACGTTGATGGGCTGCTCTATCCAGCCTCCCCCCACTGGGAACAAGAACGTCGCAGCGGAGTCAAGTGCTGGCAATGGACTGTATTTCAAGCACGCGTACGCATTGGTCGATGCCGCAAAGATCAAAACTGTCAAGAATGGACTTATTGGGCTCGTTAAATTGCGGAATCCATGGGGCATGGGGGAGTGGGTATGCCAACAGCAAAACATCCATTTGATTATGAATACTTTGTGCCCCACTTAACGCTTATGTTTTGCTTTTTTCAATAGACCGGTCCGTGGTCGGACAGTAGCGACGAGCGAATCGAGAACCAGGACATCATCGAGCAGTTTTTCAAGATTCTCAAGCGCAAAGTCGGCGGAAATGCCAACAAACGATTCTTTCTTAGCATGAACGGAAAGGGCGAGCTAAAAGTCGACGAAATCGCCCAAGAAGAAGTCGTCGAAGTGAATGCCAATGACGGGACGTTCTTCATGGCGTACGATGCTTGGATGCAATACTTCACCCACTTCTTTGCTGGAATCGGTGCGTTTTGCAGTCAACTTGCTTGATTTTCCCTATCTCCGGCAATAACCAATGCTCGCTGTTATTTGTGTAAACGTAGACTTCCCGGACGAGTGGCACGGAAAGCGGGTTGAAGGCTGTTGGAATGAAAACAACTGCGGTGGGAACACGACGAGAACAACGTGGATCAACAACCCGCACTTTGAGCTCCGGCTCGATAAGCGCTGCCATCTCTTCATCTCGTTGAGCCAAGAAGACCCGCGTGGGAAAGAAAACCTGAAAATCATCCCTATTGGATTCCACGTCTGCTCACTGAGTCAAACGGGGGACAAATCGAGCAAGTTCGAAATCAAAGAGTCTGCAGGGAAAGCTGATTCGTACTACCGGTTGTACAAGGACAAAGATCAAATGGAGTTCAAGAAAGGGATCCGGCCAGAAACACTACCACCCGCGGTTATCCCAGGGTCCGTCATCCCTGGTATTGATGACGATGGGACACCACAACCAGCATACACGTTCAAGCAAGCAGTATCGGTGAGTGCTGTACATGGTTCAAGCTCAAATTGGTATCCAATTCCGACGGATCAGCTAACTTTTGTTTAGGTTGATGTAACAATGGAACCAGGTCGCTACTGCGTCATTCCGAGCATGTACATGAGGACGGTACGTCTTCTTACAGACCCATCTTGCTAAATACAGGGACTGACAGTTTCCTTTTATTGCGTTAAAGGACAAAGACACCGGAAAAACGAACGTCGGGAGCTTCTGGCTCTCGGTGTACTCGGACAAACCTACTTTCAGTCTCGAAGGAGGAGAGAAAATCGTTGAAGAAGAGGAAGGAGACGAAGACCTGAACAACAACAACAACAACAACGCATCATTCTCTGCTGCGAAGAATCCTCCAGCAAATAGTCCGGGCAAGAACTCCGGTTCAACTGTTCTATCTGACAGTGTTACGACAATGGAGAAGCGCCGGAAGTTCGAGGATGCGAAAGAAGAATTTCTGAACCAAGCCAAATTGAAAAACATTGGACTGCGAGCAGTGAAAATTGAGTTCGCCAAGTCGACAGTGGTCAAGAGAGCCGACTGTCGTCGCAAGTTGATCTCGCTGGGTTTCAAGAATGATGAGCTGAGTGACGAGAAATTCAACATTCTCTTCAACGGCCTGGACACGGCGAATAACGGGAGTATCTACACTGACGAGATCCTTCGCCTTTTCGAGCATGAGATAGAGGAGGACCAGATGGCGTGTGAGATTCCAGAGATCGAAGACGACGACGTTCCAGAAAAGCTTCATCAAGATGGCATCTTGGAGATCAGTGTGCGCGCTGCCAAGGACCTGGTGACCCACTCCAAGCATCAAAGCATGGCTCTTCGGGGGATGCAGCGCAAAGTGCACTTTCCAGCAACAGCGTTCAGTTCAAGTGAAGCCTCCCAACGTCGGAAAATTGCAAAGGAGATTTGTGCACAGAATAGCGCATTGACGTCTCAGCTCCTGCCATTTCTGCGACGGTCGAGCTTCCTCACTCCAGAAGATATTGAGGCGCTGAAGAAGCAAGCGGCATACACCTCGTCTCGCGAATCCAAGTTTCAATACCAGCAGATTTCGGCTCCAGTCGAGACCTTCTTTGAGCTTCTCGAGAAAATGTGTGCTCCAACTGATGGGAGTGTGCGAGGTGGTAGCAACCTCGGAGTTCAGTTCGAGCAAAACAGTCGTTCCCCGTTCTCAGACGAGATCAAGGGACTTCGAGGGTCATTCACCAGTAGCATTGGGTTCGGCAATGACAAGCTGGAGATGTCCGCACCACCATCTGACCTCCACAAGTCTGACCGCATGAAAGCGCTGGAGCAAAAGAGACGAGAGCGGTTAGCCAACTTGCAGAAACAGAAACAATTTGCACTTGGCGACAAGCAAAAGACTTCAGCACTCCCCAGGCTCATTGGCGGAAGGAAAAGTGGCTCGACACACGTGAGTTGTATCGACTGCGGCACTCGCATCTTGATTGGAGCGAGAAAAGATCCGAGCGCTGGAGGAGACAGATCAACCCCTTCGCACATGTGCGCAGGCTCCAATTGCATGAATTCGTTTTGCAACGCGTGCTTCATGCTTCTTCCCGAAATGAAGAAATTCTGCGAAGATTGCTTCCAGCACGAGCTGATCCCACTGGAATCGTTTGGTGAGCAATTGCGAGCGATCCTGATTGAGAAACTCGGGTCGTCAAGTGAGCAGCGAACCCTTCTTGAAGAAATCTTCCGGTCATTCGACACAGACAATTCCGGGGCGCTAAGCGGCGAAGAATTTGGACAAGCGCTAGACAAATTCAACATCCAACCGCCGTTGACAGATGAACAGAAGACGCACTTGCTGACGCAGTTTGACACGAACAAGGACGGAGAGATTAGCCAGAGCGAATTCAAGGACTGGATCCTGAAAGATCAGGTGTGGAGCCCGTCGAAATCCAGCCACGCTCTCCAGCAAGGCAGCTCGTTCAGTTCTACAAGTTTGGAAGGTGATATCAAAGTTACAAGCGACATTTTGAGTTCTACCATTACACCAGTGCTCGATGAAATCATCAACACCGCGTTTGAAGCATACAAGTTCAGCTCCTCGACGGATCACTGGCTACGCACTCGGAACACGACCAAGCCGAACACGTTGCGCGTGTTCCACGATGCAGCTACAAGAAATCACATCGCGAGCGAAAACGGGACCATTGTGTTCATGCGGCTCATGAATCTGGCAATGTCGGATACGTTGGATGGCGGAGGCAACTACAGCCCCACTGTTGCCGCCAAAGTATTCGAGCATTTTGACTCGGACAGGAGCGGCAGGATAGACCAAGACGAGTTCACGACGTTTGTCGAAGCGCTGGGCCTGCGCCTTGACAGACATGATACGCGATTGCTGATGTGCCGAATTGAGACTACTGCGGACGATGGGTCGGTGGGGTTTATGAACTTCATGGCGTACGTAGAGGCGATCATGGTGAAGAGAAAGCAACACGCTTCAACGTCCACACTTCCAAGCGCGACCTCCCTAATTGATATCATCGTTCAAATGGATACCCACGCATCGAGCGATCAGCACAAGCGGGAGGGTATGTGCAACATCCTGCAGCAACTGCAGTGGAATACGAGAAAAAGCGATGCTGTGTCATTCTGCAAGCAAATCCGAGATGCAACGGGTCTGTATATACAAGTCGAGCAACTCCAGCGATTGGGGAACGCAGTATTCTTCCGTGAATTACAGCCAGGAGTGAGCAACCAAGTTGTTGTCTCATCCGACGCGCTGGAGCACAACGATGACAACCTCTTGGAACTGAAAAGCAGTGGGGACGTTCTCAAGTGCATCCTCTTTTCTGCGCGGTCCACCGTCATTGCACAGCTGAAGGCGTTCAACTTGTCGACATTGTGCGATAGCGTGAGCACATTCTTGGAGCTACAAAGCGGAGCGACGAGCACCGAAAGCATCTGGAAGCTTGTCTTTGGGTTGGAGAGCTCTGAGACGATCGACCAGCGAGACTTTCTCGACATTCTGCTTCGCGCTGGGTTCTCTGCTCCAGCGGATGGCTCGGGAAACGAAGCGAGTCCGCTTCTTCGCCGTTTGTCGACAAAGCTGCAGGTAGCGCTGGCGCTGGACGCACTTCGGGAGAAAAGTGAGAAAACCCAGGCGAACGACAACTGGAGTGGGTTTGTGACGTTCAGCCTCTTCACGATCTTGATGCGGTACACCAAAATCCAAGGAATTGAGGTGAGCTTTGACCAAGCGCTCTTCAATTTCCTGAGATTGTGTCAGGGGCATCAGCACTACCTGATCACAGTGTCCTTGGACAAAAAAGACCTCGCCGTGCGAGTGAGAGAGCCGATTTTCAAGTTCCAGATGGACTTTGTGCTTGACAAAGACGAGTACGCGCGCACGAATCTTCTTAGCCATATCCCAACGACAACAGTGGTAACGGATCATCACGACCAGTCCAGTCACGATACCAACGATACTCGTGAGCAGAAATTCTCGGCAATGCCAAATGCGCTCGTCACCTCCACGTGCTATCCTGATGTAAATGAAGCAATGCTGGGATTGCTGATACGCCTCCGCATCGCAGCGAATGCAAACACCACGACGAACGACCACCAGGGCATGATACCATTTCTGAAACTTGTCGAGAGTGACGGGTTTGTCTCCACACTCCGAGAGCTACTCGTTCAGGCAAACCTGCCGTTCTTCTGGTCCGTCTCAGCGAAACTGCTGGAGTTTTCCATCGATGGAGATTACCTCGAACAGCTGAAGCGACCGAGTTTCCAGCATGTTGTCGCCGAAGCGCTTTCTAGAAAGTCGTCTTCGTCACGTGCGCTCACATCACTACTGAAGCACACGAGCTCGTCACTCCAAGTCCGCTACGAAGTTGTCGGAAAGAACGCGGCGTTCCTCAGCTCATGGGAAGACTTTCAGTCCGTGCTCACTGGCCACCAAGACACCTACGCGATCCTCGAAGTTTGCCCACAGGGAGACGTGTTTGCCACCGAGATTGACCGAACGGGGACGAGCGGCGCAGCGAAATGGGATTTCAAGAAGAAAGTTATCTTAAAAGAACCCGACTCGTGCAATTTACGAATCGACCGACCGGTGGTGTACACGGATACAGTCAAAGTGTCGGCGATTCCTGGCGGTCATACTACGAAGCAGATCACATTTGTGGTGGACGACAACAATGATAGTGGTCACTTCGTGGTGCTGAGCGTGCGAAAAGCGCAGCCCTTTGGAAGAAATGAGAAACCGAGACTTTACTGTACTGCCTACGACCCGTTTACTTCCTGTGAGTACTCGATCGAGGGATGTCCGGAGAACTGGGCGGTAGATTTCTTCACAAGCAGCAGCAACCGCAACTTTGAGAAAGAATGGCTCGACTTGCTCAAGCAGATGCGACTCGGAGCCACGCTCACGCCGAAAGTCATTGTGAAAGTGTTCAACAAGCAAGTCAAGACCGAAAAGTTGATCGGCGAGTGCGAGATCTCCATCGGGTCAGCGATTGCCCACGAAGGACACATCTTTGATGACTGGTTCGCGCTGCAACACCCACTGGACAGCTTGAAGACAACCGGATTCATCAATCTGTCGTTTCGCTTTGACGTTCAGAAGGCGAGCGAGATCTCGCTTGCCATGATCGAGGATAATGCGAACACGAAAAGAAGACGAAGCAGTTTTGTTCCAGTGGAGATTAGCAGCAACGCACTCGCAGAAACTAGCGATACCAGACCAGGAAAACCCCCACCATTTGAAGACACCGAGAAGATTCAGATGGAGAACCGACTTCGAGAGCTGCAGCAGTCTCTCAATGCGACCGAAAGTGCGAAACGAGATGCAGTGGAGCAAGTCCGAGTCTTGAGTTCGCAATTGCAGCAGGTGTCTATGACTTCAAGCTCTGCAGCTGAGAGCGAAGTGATGAAGTGGAAGAAGAAGCTGGATCAAGCCCTTCGAGAGCAGAGTGCTCAGCAAGAAGAGCACGAGCGGAGGTAAGTTATCCTTCTTATTGTCCCTCACTACGATTCTTTTAAGATTCGATGGCTGTTCTCACCCTTCTCCTTGCAAATGTTGTGTGTATAGTGTGGCTGCACTCCAGGTAGAACTGAAGAGACTTGAAGAAACCGCGCAACGAGAGCGAGAAGCGCTGAAACCAAACCCTGCGGTTGCCTCCAACTTGAAGCAAGCCTCTCTCGGCGCGAACGCCTCGGCGCACGACATACTCTCGGCAATGAAAGACATTTTGATCAATCGCTGTCCGGAGAGACCGTACAACGGGCTGAAGAAAGCGCTCGCGGTAGTCGCAGAAGTGCCAGGGAAGGTGTGGATTTGCCTTTATCATCAGTTTGCATTTCTCTGCGAGCTGCTCTAAAATTGTGTGTGTGCCTAGGTTGCTTTTGCTGCGTTTGACGACGTGCTGAGCGATTTTGGTCTCAATCTCTCGGCTGAGCATCGAAAGACGGTATCAAGTATCCTGGATCCAGAAACGAGAGGACGAATTAACATTGAAGGTAGGCGATCACGAGTTGACTATTACCCCAAAGCATTTGGTGTGCTTACGAAGTTTGCTGGTTTGATAGATTTCTTCATCAAACTTTGCGGAGATGCAGATGCATACACCAGCATCACTCAGACGAGATCGAGACAGCAGGAGTACCCAGTAGTACCGACCCCACCACAATCCGAAGCAGGGTCCCCAGAACGGCCGATGAGGGTGAGCAATATTTCGTTTCAAGAAATGATTTTGTACCTTTCTGACAGATTGTTTGGTATGATTATCGCATATTTCATATTTCTTCAGGAACCGCCAACCGACCCCCAACTCAATCCGATCCCAGCACCTTCGCGTCCACCAAAGAAGATGAACTTGAAAGAGATGACAAAGTTCTTGCTCCTGAACCTCCCTGACGGCTGGGAAGCTCGTTTCACAGAGAAGGGCAAGCCCTACTTTTGCAACCACTCGGAGCGGTAAGCCTCTTTGTCCTTTCTTGTATCATCCTTATCGAGACGGTGGTTGACACTCCAAAATTCTGTGCTGTATTTTCATGGAAGATCGACGCAATGGAAGCACCCAAAGCCAGAGATCGAGGCTATCTTCAAGGAGTGGCTGCACGAGAATCCGGGCGTTAGCTTCACATCGACGAACTCAAGTAGTCGTCGCCATGACAGATAAATGTACAAACTCCAATAGAATTCACGTACAGCATTTACAACCAACATCCACATCACTTCTCCCAGTTTTCAACCAGAAAACCATTTCTCGCACAGACCCAGCTTCATTGATGCCGAGAGTTTCTCTCCAATTACCACTCACCCCAGTCATCACGAGGCGCATCGGATGCATCGTCTGACACAGATACATCGTCGGATACAGAAGCATTTGTGTCCCAGGTTTCGCCAGCAGCAGCATTGAGGTTATCGATCGAGTTGGACACAGCGTCCGTATCACTAAATTCCTCGCCCAGAACCGGCACGGGGTCGCCCCAGATCACGTCAGGCTCTGCCTCAGAATCCGTCATCTCCGCGTTTCCAGCTCGAAGCACAGCGATCTCGGTTCGCAGCAGATCGATATCCTTCTGACACTCCAACGAAGCAGCTTCATATCCTGCATCATAGGAGCGCTCCACTTCATCCTGAAGCTGATGCATCTGAGCTTCAAGCTCTGATTTACCCGTAGCAACACCTTTTTGGAACGCTTCAGTGACCTTGGAGTCAACTTCAGCGAGTTGCAGCGTCAGTTTTTCAATCTCGACTCGGCTTTTTCCTTCGGCCTCTGTTGCACCTTTGGCAAAAGCAACACCAGCTTCTGCCACCAGGATATCTCGCTGTTTTTCCAGCTCGGTGATTCTGCCAAGAAGTGCTTGTGAATCTGCCGCACCAGGACCACCTTGCTGTAGTTGCACTTGAGCTTCCTTGAACGCCTGGAACTCGGCTTCCACCAGCTCTTTTGTCTTCTTCATCTTCAGCGCACGGATTCGCCAGAGTTCAATCTCCTTCTTGACATCTTCTGACGTTTCCCCACCGGATTCTACTGCTGACAGACTTGGTTGAGCATTTTGCGAGTTACTCTTTGCGTTCTGAACCAAGAGCTTGTTGAGATCCTCCACTTGGGCACTCAAAGCTGCGATCTCTTCGTCTTTCGACAGCAAAAGAGTCTCGACCGCGATTTTCTCTGCAGACACGCTCTCCAGCGTCTGAATCTTCAATGACAATGTCTCTTTCAACTGTAGCACACTTCCGTCTCTTTCTTCTCCCTGCTGCTCGCCACCATCACCTCGGGCGAGTTGCTTGCTTAACCGCTCAATCTCTTCGTCTGCTGCTTGACGCATCGCCGCGATGATCGACTCGCTTTCTTGAATGCCCGCGTCGTATCCAAGAGCACGCGCGTCGTCGATTTGCATCGTCACTTCCATCATCTTGGCTTCGTACGAGTCGCATAAATTCTGGAACTGCATATTTTTCTCTTCGATGATTCGCTGCTTCTCTCCTTCGCGCTGCGCTGCCAATGCACCGAGTTTCTTCTGCAGCTCGACAGCTTTTTTCTTCCACGCGATCGCGGCGCGTTTATCAGTTTCGCGTGCTTCACGAACCAATTGTGACTCGGTCTCTTCGGTGCTATCCTGCGTATCATTCTCATGCGCGGCGGACTTCAGCTCTAGGCTGTCATCGTCGTCTTCTCCATCGATATCAATGCTATCATCGTCAAACGCCTCGAGCTCCAGTGCTTTAGCAGCCTGCTGCTCTCTCTGCAGCTGCTTGCGCTCCTCTTCGCGGCGCTTTTGTTCGTTTTCCTGGTGCAACCGAAAGAAATACCTAAGACACAAACAAACACAATACAGTCAATCAATCGTAGCTAGAGCGTGATACACATTCGCTGATTTTCGTCTGTGGTCTGTGCAACCCTTGCGCATTAAATAATTACCTGGACCAGAACTCTTCGTAGCTCAGCTGGACGGGCACCATCTGCTCATGCAGGTCGCGCATTTCCTCTTCGGTCTCAAGCACCTATTAATTATACCATCCACACCACGTTGGCTCTCAATCGCTCAATCCGCATTGCATATTGATGTGCTTAAATAGACCGAATGAAGGCACCCACAGATTCCTACCTTGGCGATCTCATCTGTGTGCTCGTCGATCTTGAAGCCGTCCACGAACACCTTGTAGTCGTCAATCTCCTCATATAGAATCTGCACACACACACACACACATAGAGATTAATCGCCAGTGATTGGTCAGCATAGACACAGATATACTACACATCATTCGCCAATGTTCTTCCAAGCAACCCACCTCGTCCACGGGACCCGTGCGCGCCGTGCCGAGCGCGTGCAGCAGCGTCACGGCCTCGTCCTGCACGGTCGCCACGATGGACTGCGCCTTCTCCTGCGCGGCGCTCACGTATTCGGACGCGTTGGCCGTCGCGCTCTTGGCCGCCTGCTCCAGGAGGCGCCACATTCTTTTCTCTTGTATGTTCTTCTTTCTTGCAATAATGACAGTGAGCTTCTTTCGTTTGTGGATTGAAGTGATGGTGTCGCTTCTAACAGCTACTTTACTACCATCAAATATGTTAGAAGCGAATGAATGACAAAAAGCACACTTTGGATGATGCGAGCTTTGTCATAAACATGTATTTATCAAATGACTCCCAAGCTTTTGTACCTAAGCGTATTTATACCCCCAGGTGCAGGCAGGGTGCAGGTCGTCAAGGAGCATGAGGTGGTGAGCACTTGATGTACATTCGTTTCTACACTTACGTCTGTTTGGTGACATGGGTATGACGAGCTGACTTGCTACAGCTGAAGCCTACTCCATCAACTTCTCTGCGATGTTTACCAAGAGCGCTGCCATCAACAGGCAGCCCACTGCGCTCCCCATGAGCACGTTTGCGTACAACATGCGTCTTGACCACTCGCGCGTGTACTTGGGGAGCATGCCCGAGTTTGCAGCGTTCGGAGCTTGGAGCTCGAGATACTCGTCGGTAGGCATTGGATTTGTTCGGTGGAGAGAGTTCCCGCACTAGGCGTCCACTTCAAGCGAGCCGTTGCAATCGTTGAGGAGCTTGTACAGTAGTCCAGCTTCGATCTCCTTCTCGCCTTCTTCCATGCCGTCCTCGGCTCCGTCTCTCTTGGCTTCTTGTGCTATGCTCTCTTTCAGCACGTCTCGGGAGAAACTTCAGATTGAGAGCGCGACGTCATCGATGGAGCTCTGGGAGGTACATTCACGACCGCCAGGTCTTCTTGGGTGCCGTCAAGACATACTTGCAGCGTGCGTACATCGCAGTAGAACTCGTTGAACTTGACCACGAACTGCTGCTCGAACGCCTCTCTCTTGGTGGTCTCGGGTGCTGACAGCACGTTCCCGAGAATGAGCAGGACGATGCAGATACAGCTCCCTGCGAGCAGTACCCATCGCGCAGGGCGAGACTCTCGGTCGAAGATCGAGTGGAAGCCGATACTAAATATCACAAGCGACAAAATGGAAGACATTGCAGTCTCCCAGGGAGTACTCGGCTACTGACATGGGCTCGAACGCGTATTTATGGTGCAGTGTGCCCACGGCAGCCTCCATCACCATGACGGCCGAAGTGATGGCGAGCAGAATGGTTGCCACAATGAAGAAGATTGACAGCATGGGCGACTGGGAGAGCGCCCACAGCTAGCCACCATTGTGAGGCTGTTTCCTTCGCGGAGTGGTCTCCCGCTCGTACGAGTGCTGCGGGAAGAGATTCGACCTAGTGCAGCAGCGCGTTGTGGTGGAGAAGACCTTGGTGGGGTTGGTTATTTGATTGGAGGGTTTCAGTCAAATGGAGGAATGGGGCAATCGAAGCCTGGTGATCCGTGTCGGCGCTGATCGTGGACGTGAGCGCCAGCAGTCCTGGAGTTGCTACCTTCAGCCATTGAGAGCTGCAAAATGTGTGAAATTTCGTTGGGGAGAGCCAAGAGGTTCAAGTGCATTGGTGTTAAGTGTATTACAACGAGATTTCAGATACAGTGTACCTGGACTGATTGTGTTGAGTAGACCGTGACAGACGGGGTGTTGCCCGATGTCACAGGCGAAAAGAACGAGCCGTCCGGCTGTGTTGGTTCAGAAGCATACCGAAATTGAGCTGCGATTTGCGCGGAGCAAGAGCAAAAAGATCAACGTCTGGTTGGTGCAAAAACCTCCACGTGCCTGCTACCACCACGAATTTTGTGTGGTTGACGACGTCTTCACGATGGATGGATCGGCGAACTGGTCGAAAACTGCGTTCGAGAAGAACGCCAATCACGTTACCTTCCGAGCGGCTGACGATATCGCAGGTATGTTGTAAAAAAATGTTCTTCAACGCGTTCAATCATCCTACCCGAAACATTTACAAACATGCACAGGCACGCTGATCTCCACATTCAATAAAGAGATGTTCGAAGCGTATCGCCTGCCTCTGCATGTCATGGCGAAACCTGCGACGCCGAAGAGGACGAAGCGCAGTTAGTTGCTCTCGAGGAACGAAGTCAACAAGCCGATGCGAGCACATGCGGAAATCGGTACATCTTTTACTTTTGAGTTGGTGCATTTTCAGCATTCATTTTTTCAGTGTCTCGGAAAGGATTGCATACACTGATGGCCAAGTCTTTAAATCCACTTTTTTTCGGACACGTTTCGACGCGCCGTGCCATGAGTTTTACGAGTTGAGCCACGCTGTTTGGATATGCTTATTCAATCACAGCA
>JAASGK010000204.1:0-34338 GCA_023334195.1 Globisporangium emineosum
CCCCCCCCCCCTCATGCGTGAATGGTCCGCCTCCACATCTCCTCTGCAAATGACGCGACGCCTGCAGCACGACGCAAAGCAACAACAGAGGCGAGTGGCAAACACACGCGTCTCGGCTTCCAGTGCCAGCTGACTTGTCATTACGTATTGGTTCTTCCTGCGCGGGTCATGAGACCAACGTCTCAAGCATCGTTATCGCTGTCCAACGAACAGCCCGAGGGGCATCTGCACGACCTGAACGGACTACACCATCGTCAAGGGGTAGCAAGCGACGCCAGGGACAGAGGCCGGGGTGGAGAGACGAGTGCTTCCGATTAGCGCACTGTACTGCAAGCGACGCAGGAAACAGTGGTCAGAGTGACGATCCTACCAGTTGGTGGTCAACGAGTGCGACGTGAACTTGATTCTTGCGATCGAGGGGAGCACCTAACACACTACAGTACTTCAAACAAGAGATCGCGAGGAAGCGCAACAAGCAAAAGTGCAAGTTTGTCATTTTGCCGCAGAGCTGAACAGCGGCAAGATATGAGCGCAAGAGTGCTGATCAATCAAGTGAAGGTGGGCATCATGTTTAGCTAAGCGCTGCTTGCCCCGAGCAGAACCTCCCACAAATGAAGGCGGCGAGGTACTTGCGGAATGTGGATCCTGCAGTGGTGTGTTGGTCGTCTGACCATTCGAATGCGGCGCCAACTTAGGCTGGGATCAAGTGCTGCTGCAGAGCGGCTGTGACTACACGGTGTTTCTGTGCTAACAAATGAGTGCGAGTGCTGATTCTAGAATGTCAACGCCATGTATACACGAACAAGGTGATCAAGCCCCGTCGTCGATACATCCTCACGTGTCGTCCATCATTGCTTCAGCAGAAAGCAAGCGCGGGCCGGTGACCCCCGGGATCCATTTCGACCGTGTCGTGCAAGCACATCAGCACATTTCCTCGACCGGATGTTTCTCACCCACAGTCGCGTACTGCGGTTTGATCGGCACAACGGCTCATCCGCGACCGCGGTGTGGGCTCGCGGCTCGCCTTTCACGGTGTGATCTGACGAGGATGCTGATCGAGCTCTCAACATGAGCTTCTGAATCTAGCAGTAGAACGAATCTCGTGGCGAAGCGGAGCGTTCGTCAGCTCCAGTGGGAGGACAAGGAGTCCTTCCAGGACTCCTTGTCCTGCGCGGGGGGATGGCGGTGATAAATGAGCCTGGCGCCAGTCAATTCTCGTCAAGATGACGAGCGAGCGTAGCCTTTCCTGTCAAGTGGTGATCCTGAGCCAGGGCTGACCAACTCATTGGCAAAAAGTGCATTGAAATGGAATTGCGCAGGGCGTTAGACGCTGTGCGCACGCGATATCATCTGATTCATGAAGCTATTCGAACAGACAGAGGATGGACTGCACGACTGGCCAATCGCCATTTCGATGTCTGAGGTGACCAAATTTCCAGTTTTTTGCAAAGAGGGTGCGTTCTCTTATCAAATCACGCTTGCACGCACCGCATTGTTTTGCGCGACGTTCAAAGCTTTGGAGTTGCAGGCTGCAGCCGCGCTCCCAGTCCCAGCACTTGAGCTTGCTCAGTTTTGAATTTTTTAGAAGTGTCCGACTGGATCTCTGAAATGCAAGCGCATGGACTTCAGGTTGGAGTCTCCAGAGCGTGGGCTTGAAGCCGATTTGGAATTGGCTTGTCGATGCAAAAGCGCTCCATCATGTGGCAGACTACCGTCCAGTCAAATGGTTGCGTTGTCTTGTTGATGATCGGGTTCCTTTGTTTTAGGGTTATGTCCCCAAATTGGTTTACCAATTGTGCCTATTCGGGCGTTTTTTCGGGTGTTTCCCAACCGAGATTTAGGGACACGCCAATAAATTAGGGACTCTTTTGCCCATCTCTGGGAATCTGATTTTTGAAAGTGCTTGGAATTTGTAAGAGAATTTGAATTCTATTTTTTGTAGAATGTTCAAATTTGTTAGCTTACAAAACATAAGACAAATTCAAAATCGATTTTTTAAAGCCAAGAGTGCTGGTCATGATGTTCGACATCGAGTGTTGGTCATCATGAAATTAGTCAAAATAGTGTTTTTTGCCTAAAAATACCGAATCGAAACTGAGAAGCACATTTTTTTGGAACCCCTTTGGTTGCAAAGACATGCGAACTCGAGATCACACGGTGGGCCATTCTCGAAGCAGTCATCCTCAACGAAACGAAAGTGGTGCACTTGCTGTTAACTGACTCACTTTCGCTTGATTCGCGCTGGGAGCAGAAGAAAAAGGACCAGCCATGACGTCGCGCCGCGCAAGTGTCACTGTCGTGCGTGTGCCACCGGTCGAAGCAGCAGCTAACTCCAGCCGGTCGGAACGCGACCACGCGACGCATGAGCCGCTCCACCGCCCATCGAAGACCAAGCGCGCGACGGCAACGAATGCGCTGGCGCTGCCAAAGAAGCCCCGCAAAAAGAAAGCCGGCTGGGGGCCCTACCGCACGGTCATGAATGAGCGCGCCATGGCGTTCAACCTCACGCTCGACGTGCAGCAGCTCAAGCAGGAGATCCAGGGCCTCACGGTTGCACGCGACATCCTGCTCGAGGTGCGCGCGCTTAGCCAGCGCCACGACCCGAACGGCTCGCTCATGCGTGCGGTCAAGATGTACTACGAGATGCTCCGCACAGGCTACACCGTGGAGTCAGCGGACGCAGCGAGAAGGCGACGTGCGTACACAGAGCAAGAGCAGTGCGACTTTCTGCGCAGCATCATGGACCCGGAGATCGACTGCGGCGGCGGACTCTCAGGTCTCAACGTGATGATCGAGCAGCTCCAGCGCTACTCGGTCTTCATCCGCTATATCAACTTGAGCATGCACTCGTTCGAGATCGTGAACACCGAAGGCTCCGTGTTGATCACGACGAAAGGTACGCTGCGCTTCCAGATCCTGCGCAACACGATCACGAACATCTTCCCGCACGTGATCGGACAGGAGTGGCTCGTGTCCAAGCTCGTGGGGAGAGAGGTCAACTCGGCGGTCGCGCTCAGCTTCTACTTCAACGCGCGCGACAAAGTGAGCAAATACGTCGTGGACTTGGATTTTTTTCAGGCGTTTGCGAGTATTCTTGCAGATCCAGCGGAGGTGGACATCCTGCTTGGACGCGCATTGATTGGCGACAACTGCATGTTTGTCAACGACACGCCGAGAGCCTCGGGTGAAGTAGTCTTGATGCTGGGAGACAGCAGAGAGGTGAAGCCCACAGGTCCTGATACGCGTCGGTCCAGAGTTCATCGAAGCGGTCATCGAGATCGAGCAAAGCGTGGGCTGGGTAGTCGCGGGGAACTCGGTCACTCGCAAGTCGCTCGTCTAGGTCATGATGCTGACGCACCAGTTCGAAGAGAGGACACGATCAGTAGAATGGAGAATCCGGCGGTTCATCGTCACCATGGAATGAGCGAACTGAAGGAAATCGTGCGAGCAAAGCACACGGAAGACGCTGCTGCCCAGTCGCTCCCTAGAGGTGATTTTCTGGATCAAGTGGTCTGGAGGTACTTTGAGGCGTTCTCGAGAGTTGATGGGAGCAGCGACACGGAATCCGTGCGACTAAATCACGAGCAGCAGGCATTTGTGGATCAGTGGGTGTCTCTAATTTGCGAATTCGGGGACCCGGGTGATGGCGCAACTTCTGGTGCCGGTTTTGCCGGTCGAGGGGTACTGGAAGAGCGATGGAGGCTTCTCTCCGCGAGCTTCGAGCTGCTGGCGTTCGTCCAGACGTCGCAAGATCCGCTCGTGTTCCAAAGCGAAGAGAACGTGTGCTTTGTGCGCACGACCGCTGAGTACGTGATGCGCATCACGCAGCGAACGATCCAGCTCGTGTTCCCGCATCTACTCGCTGAGAGTTCCCTCCTAGAGTCGCTGCTCGGTGCAGTGATCATCGTGCGCTCGCAGCTCAAGTTCTGGCTCGAGAGCGACACTGGGCTGATCGCGTGTATGCGAGAGGAAATGGACTTTCACTCGGCCCTTGGAGAGTTCGTGAGCCACCCGGAGGACCTCAACTGGGTCATGGCACGAGCGCTGCTGGTGAAAGACGGGGTTTGCACAGAAACGGCTTCAGCAACTGGTGATGGCGACAGTGAGACTCAAAGTACAAGTGGCGGCGAGTTTCAGCAATTGCTCAATGCGGAGCTAACCAGCGAGATCGTGACAAGATCACTGGCGTCCGCATTGCCGCCACTGGCCTAGGACGAGCAGAGAATGGGAATCCCCACGAATGTGAACATATCGATAAGTTATGATTAAGAAGGATCGCACCGAGTCGTTCGCTGGGTGTAAGTATATTTTATTTCTCCCAGGTTGTTAATGGTTGACGCTTCACGCCCAAAATCCATCCATCCACATGCACGACGCCTGACTCGCTCGGCTCTCCTCTCAAACGTCACGATGCTGCTGCTGCTATTGTCCATTCCAAAAACGCAGTGTTCATCTGTCGTGACGGCACGCAAGCTGCCATTGTAGCGGTGTAGTACGTGTTACACCAAATACGGTGTGAGACACACACACGCGGATACTTAACGTGCACTCTTCTTTCCAGCGCGTTTGTTCGCACTTGACTGCGCAGACGCAGTGGTGGTGATCGTGGTCGTTTTCTTCTTCTGCGAAGTTGCGCTGCTGCTCGTGGAGTTGGTCACTCCTGGAGCCCCCACGGGCGACGAGAGCGACTGCGACTTGCGCGAGGACTTACGCTTCGAGCGCTTGCGTCCGCAGCAGCAGCCGAGCGTCAGCACGCAGATCGTGGTCGTGAACAGCCACCAGACGATGCGCAGCAACAAGCGGAACTGCAGCAGCGCGAGCGGGATCGCGACCGCGATGAGCACACCGTCGACGATCTTCTGCGCGTGCGTGCGCACGTTCTCGTTCTGCTCCAGGAGCGCAATCGCCTCGAGACGAGCCGACTTGGCGCGCTTCAGACCCTCTTGCGAGAACTTGATAGCCTCTGTCTTGGCTTTCTCAGCCTCGCTCTGCACGATCGGCAAGTACTTCTTCACGTGCGGGTCCGCCGCCTCACGGACGTTCGCGAGGATCGGGTTCACAGTCGCCGCGAGGTTCTCGCTGTAGAACTTGTCGGTCGTGTCCACCACGGTCTTCTTGGTCGACTCAAGCGTATCCACGACCTTGTTAAGCGTGCCAGAACTCTGTTCGGCTTGTTCACGGAGCACCGCGACCGTGTTGGCAGCGACGACGACCCCTTCGTCATAGTACGACGAGAGCAACGCGGAGAGCGAGATCTCGCTGTCCTTCGACTCGAGCTCCGAGCGCAGCGCCTCGTTGCTCTTTCGCGACAGCTGCACGTCCTTCTCGAGGGTCTTGACCTTCGCCGCGTACTGAAGCAGCTTCTCGCGCGCGTCCGAGACTTCCGAATCGCGCTTGAGCGCGATCTCCTTCTGCTCAGCGAGATCCTTCTTCAACGACTGCACCTGCTCGCGGTGCTTGCTCTCGGCGTCCTCGAGCTTCTTCTCGAGCAGCCCGACGGTCTTGTCCGAGTTGGACTTGGTGTTGCGCAGCAGCGTCACGGTCGAGCGGTGGTCCGTTTGCTCCTTGTCGAACTTGGCCTCGAGCGCCTTCTTCTCCGTCTTCCACTCGTTCGTGGCGGCGTCGAGGCGCGCAGCCACGTCCGCGTTCGAGAGCTCGAGCGCGCTGATCTTCTGCTCGAAGCCCGTCACGACCGACGGCGCGATGCACGTCTCCTGGGTCTGTTCTTGCGCGGAGGCGGCCGCGCACGTGGCGGCCAGCAGCAGCAGCGTCCATCGTGCGAGTCGTACCATTGCGGATCTTTTTCTCTAGTGCCAGTGAGGGGGCCAAACGCGAAATGAGCTTGCCACGTCAAGCACTGAGCTTTTCATTTTTCCTGGGGGACCTGTGAGAGGAAAACTGGATGGTTCTTAAATGGATTTGATTGGCTCATTTTAAAATGGACCAATCGTGGTCGTGGATTGCGGACCTCGAGGTTTTAAATCTGCTTGAAGCCACCATTCTGAGGTTTTTCATCACAAGAAAAGCTTTCAAAAAGCGTCTTCAAGTGGAAGACACTTTCTCTGGCAGGAGCTGCTGCTGGCTCTGCTGCTGCTGCTCGACGTGCACATGGATCTCGCCACTGTTCAGCGGCAGCACCTCGGCGCCATGGCCCCTGTGCGCGTGCACGCATGAGAGGAGATTACATACCAGAAGGCTCGTATGAGAATGGAGTTGTGCATGGGCTCAAGCAGTCGAGCGTTCTTCTCACCTGGCGACTGGCGCGAGCGGCTTGGTCTCGTGCAAGTTCGCGAGCGCGTCTACGTACGCCTTGGACTTGAGGAAGGCGGTGGTACCGACGATCACGTCGCGCTTCTCGGCTGCACGCACCTCGTAGATGCTTCGGAGCTATCCATATAGGTGCACATAGGTGGAGTGTCAGTGAACAACGAAACAGGGGGCGGAGGTGGCATTCGTGCATTCCTTACCTCCGAGTACGAGCACCCACCAGCGACGAACACGATCATCTTCTCGCCAGAAAAGCCCTCTTTGTCGGATCCGCCCTCGGGTTTCCCGTTCTTCGCCTGGGGTTTCCTGTCAAAGCATTCCATGTGCAACGACAAAGATGAGTGGACACGAATCACCGACTATGAGCAGCTACATACCACTCACTTTCGCAGCGAAATTGGTCCAGCCTTTTTCTTTGCGTCATCTCCTGCGCTGCTAGCGTGCTGCAGTGGCGGCGCAATGATGAAAGGGTACTCGTGCTCGTCCAGCGTGTTCTTGAGCGCCTTCTCCACCATCGACTTGAGCTTCGGGTCGTACCGCGCGTTCGAGTACTCGGCAGCAGCAGCTTTCTTCGTCGCTTCCTTCAGCTCATCCGTAGAAATAGAGCTGTTGCCGTTCTGCTTGTAGAGTGCTGGTCCAGCAAGGTGACGCATATTGAGCAGCGCTGTGTCGTACTTTTTGGAAAGGCATGCCACCTGCATGGTCTTGTTCTTCTCCACGTCCTTTATTGTGTCCTGCGTGAGCGCGAAGATCGCAGCCACACGGAAGCGGTCACTTTCCGTGAGCTTTGGGTCTCTCATCAGGTCTTCGAGCTGCTTTGCGATAGCGCTGTGCTTGAGCTTCTTGCCGGAATCGTCTACCCCAGTAGCCATCGACTGCTCCAAGTTGGACGCGTCCAGCAGGCACGTGGACGTGAACACCTCCATCGCTTTGCCCGCTAGAAAGAGGTGCTGCGAGAGTTTGCCCAGGACCTCGCGGTATTCTGGTAGCTCGCGAAGAGCTGCTGCCATCGACTGCAAGTCGGTACTCTTGCCTTTTCCCAAGGACGATCCTGCTTTCGAAGCCGAGAGCGCAGTCATGCGCTTGCCGATCTCCTCGCTGACTTTTGCGATGTGCGTGTGTCGAAACTCGACCCAGAGCTTGTCGTTCTCATTGAGAAACGCTGTCTTCATGACCGTCCCAGCGTTCGTCTCGGCTGGGTACGTGATCTGCTCTTCCTCCACATCGAGCAAGTCGTAGATCATCGCTTGGAAAGTGCTTTCGTGGATCAGCGGCGTGATTGTATCTTGACCGCGGTCAACGAACAGCAACGTGCCTCGGTTCGGCGCGTACACGAACGAGTCATTCTTCGCGACGAACTCGTTCATCTTCATCTGGAATATCTGCGCTAGCTGCTCCATGCGCGGCTGGTCCGCCTTGTATCGAATGTACGGATACTCTTCTAGCGTCGCGCACACAGAAACCAGCTTCTCACTGATGCTTGTCATCAATTGTGTAGTGTCGTCTTTCGTCGCGACAGGCGAGTACATGTGGTGGAACGCGCTGTCCATGTCGAACGAGAACGCGCACTTCTCGAGCGCGAGAAAGTCCACATTCACTTCCTGGAGCGCCTTGAGTCGCTGCACCAACAGCGGGTGGTTCTTCAGCTCTGCGAGCACGTCGTCGGCGGCGTGTGAGAGGAAGAACAGGTACACCTCGCTGTACTTGGGCTTGCTCTCGTCCGCAAAGTCCGCCGCCATCTTGCGGATCACTTCAGTCGTTGGCGAGATGAAGTACACGACGTTCATCTCCGGAAAGGGCTGCCGGTTGAGCTCGAGGCGCTCGATGATGGACACGCCGCAGTCCGTGAGGTCGCTCATGCGCACGGCGTAGGACAGAATGCGCGTCGTGCGGTCGTCCACCACGAGCACGACCCAGCCGCGCGTGAGCTGCGTCACGTGCTTGACCATCTTCATGAGCACCTTGTCCTGCACGATCTTGCGCAGGTGCACGTCGTGGGAGTTGGCCACCGTCGCGCCGCTGCTGGCGCTGGTAGAGCTGCTGCTCTGCATGTTGCTGTTAGCTAGCTGTTCGCCCGTTCTTTCTCGCCTTCAACTGAGCTATTCGCGTGAGTCGGTGTCGTTTCGAGTCATGACGTCGCCTATCCTGATCGGACATCCCTCCTGCCTTCAGATAAAACGGATTTAAGTGAGATATGTTCGATAAGTTCGCGCGAACTTTACGCAGGCGTTTCATTTGCTTTTGGCGGGAAGTTGTGAATTGCAATCGCGCCATTTTTTGTGGCGCATTTGCTTTTGCGGTGGTCAATTGACGGCGCGTACGAAGCAACAAGCAGCAGGACAGAAGCAGCAGCGCAGTATCATCAGTCATGCAGAACGTCGGCAACCAGCGTCGCGAGGTGCAGGGACTGCGCCATGGAGGCATCTCCATGCTCTCAATGTACAACGAGCCACCACTTGTGGAAGTGTCGCTTGAAGACTTTGAAGAGTTCGCCATCGATCGCTTGCATGGTACGAGCTCGAAGCCTTGTGAGGAGAGCAAGCGTGTGCTTGACAACAAATGGACGTGGAGAACTCATCTGTATTTGCTATTGGTGATGTTACATGGCTATTAGTGTTGAAGGCTGTGGAGAACTTTCGCCTGCGCAGTGTGACCATGAAGGATCGCGAAGTGCGACTCGACAAGACGCTCAACAAGCACTTGCCGCTGCGACCAGCTGTGCCTGGCAACCCGAAGCGAGCAGAAGAGGACGTAGTGCGTATACGAATTCATGTAATGTATTGGGGTTGGTTGACGTCACGGGTGCTTATATTTTCTGGCGTGACTGGATGACACTCAGGCGAAAGATGAGCTCTCGCACTTCTTCCTGCGCATGGCGTTCTGTCAGACCGAAGAGCTCCGTCGGTGGTTCCTCTCGCAAGAGAGCACGCTCTTTAGATATCGTCTGGACAAGATGTCGCGAGAGGAGAAGCTTCACTTCATGAAGACGAACGGGCTCTCGTACCAGGAGGCGACTCAAAAAGAGATCGAGCAGCGACAGAGCAAGCTCAAGGCGGTGCGAGACGCAGGAGTGCTCGACATCAAGCTGAAATTGCTCCCACTCACTGCGTACTTCAAGGTGCCGTTCACAGAAGCTCTCGATCTGGTGAGTTCAGACTGCTTCTACTCGATTCTATGCGATTGCACGCCATGTAAGGACTCTAAGTGACTCACGCTGTCCATTTCTGTAGGTTGGAACGCGCCGAGTGTACCTGGAAGCCGGTGTCGCGTACGTGCCGTTCGACCACGTCGTGTCGATCTTGCACTCTGCATTCCGCGCTAACGTAAGTGACTGAATGCACACGTATTCTCCGTGGCTGCCATTATTAACCAAATCCACATTCGTCTGTCCTGAGCAGCTCTCGAAGCAACTGGCAGCTGCGTTCCGCAAGTACAACCGCTCGCTCATCAGTAAAGACGACCGCCTCGCGCCAGTACTCTCGAACCTCGCGAAGCACCATATCGACGCGGACTACTCGGTGCAGGCCGTGAACGCGTCGGCCGACCAGATCACGCCGGACATGGTCGATGGGCTCGCGTCCACGTCGATGCCGCTCTGCATGCGCTCGCTGCACAAGGCGCTCAAGGTGAACCACCACATGAAGTTTGCCGGTCGCCAGCAGTATGGACTCTTCCTCAAGGCCATCGGTCTGCAGCTCGATGACGCGATCGCGTACTGGCGCCAGGAGTTCTGCAAGAAAATGTCGGTGGACGATTTCAACAAGAAGTACGCGTACAACATCCGTCACAACTACGGTAAAGAGGGCAAGCGCAAGGACTACACACCGTACAACTGTATGCGCATCATCACGGGCGAGCCGCCAAAGACCGGCGAGTACCACGGCTGTCCGTTCCGCCATTTTGAAGAGGAGCACCTGAAGAAGGCGCTGCAGGGCGTCTCGGAGGGCGAGAAGCAGGAGATCGTCGCGCTCGCGCAGGCCAAGCACTTCCAGATCGCGTGCAAGAAGCACTTTGAAGCCTCGCACCCGGGCTCGGACGCCGACGTGATGATCAACCACCCGAACGGCTACTTTGACGAGAGCCGCAAGTACTACGCCGCCAAGACCAAGGGCGTGACCGTATCCGCTGGCGCAAGTTAGTTTGTGATAGGGTGCTGGCATTATATGAAGGCTTTGTGAAGAATGAGTGGATACTGAAAGGGCTATAGCACGAATGCATTTTGATACATTATGAACCAAGACTTCATCTTCTCTTCTTCTCCCATTCACTCCATGTCGACTGGCTCAGCTGGTGCGCCGGCGTTCACCACTTCGCGCATGTACTTTCGGATCGCAATGTCGGCGAATTTGCGAAAGATCACCTGAATTTGGGGAGATTGTGTGTCTGTTAGTGAATCACACAAATATTGACGGGATGAACCAACTGCGATCAACAAACGCACCAAGCGCACGAGTCGCCTGTCGGAGCGGAAGCTCTGCACATTCGCCTCGCTTTTCGCCTGCTCCGCCTCCGCCTCGGTCTTGTCATCCGAGCTCCGAGCTAATGCAATCGACAAGAATGTTAGACTACAGTATTGTCACACTCTGGTGCCCGTCCAACAATTTCTCTTAGCGTACTTGGTCGCACGGGAAGCAGTTTGGGGCCGCCGAGCACCTGGAGCATCTCGAAGAAGTTCGCGATGCCTTCGGGCGACATCATGTACTTGGCGTCCACAACGAACGACCCGCGTCGATACTACCGAATGAATGAATGGTGGTGGATTGACAGCAAGAGCGAGTCGTGTGAATGCTACAAGATGGTTGCTATAAACAATCAAATGTGAGTGAGGCAATGATCAATGCGCACCTGCAGCGACTTTTCAAACAGCATCTCGGCGCTGATGCGGCCATCGCGGTAGCCGGTCTCCTGGAAGTGCTTGACCTGCTTCATGATCGCGCAGAGCACGATGTCGTACGAGCCTTTCACGCGCGCGTGGAGGCGGAAGAACGCCATCACCTCTTCGTCCGACAGCTGAAAGACCCTGGTGACCATATATAGCGTCAGTCAGGCTCATGCATGCACTGCTTGCTGTGTACATGTATCATTCGCATTTTCACGTACCGCATCTTGGCAGCCTCGTCGAGCCGCTTCCACCACTCCATGAAGCCCTTCATGTGCGTGTCCGCGAAGCTCTTGTAGCTCTTCATGTCGTCCTTCATCGCCACGCGCAACCGCGCGCGCTCTGTGAGGATCTCCTCGTGGATGAAGCTCGGCCACGGCGAGAACTGCTCTTTCTTCTCATCGTCCGTCTCTACAATGAAATGACGGCATGCACGTAGAGATATAGTAAGCTCAACGCATGATGAGCAAGCAGATTGTGGCAGCACATGCGCAATATGCAGCGCACCCCAGTCCGAGCACTTGTCGGCAAACGACGCCAGATCCATGATCGCATGCGTCACGCCGCAGCAACTGCAGCCACCCTGTCCATGCATACAGCAACAGCAACAATTTAGTATCAATGCAACCACCACAACCACACATATTCCCCGCTCACTGCGTACCTGGTTGACGTATTCGAACATGGTGCGGTCGACGACCCAGCAGTCCTCGTACTTGCGCATCGCGTCTTCTCTCTTGTAGCTCTTGCTCTTGCTGCTCGGCAGGCGGGTTCACAAATGACCAGAAGTCACGTTGCAGGTCTGTCTGTCGACTGGATGGATGGATGCCCCCTTGCGTCTCCGGTGTTACTCACCTGCTGCTGTGGCGGGGCTGCTGCGCTCCTTCCAAATGACAGATAGACAGAGCGCGTGCGCATGTGCGAGTGTGAGGGGGGCGTGAATAAGCGCAAGAGCTGAACGTTTCGGCAACCTTCTGTACAATTCCGATATTTCGATATTTTGGCTTTGGGAGATGGCTTCATGAATCATGAAACGTCACGAATGTTGCTGCAACGTTACTTAAATATAGCGTTGTACCAACAATGCTTTTGCGGCACTGAGGGGCTTATCCGCAACTTAAGAAGGTTCGGCAACATGACACTTTCTTCACTTCTGAATCAAAACTTGACGTGCATCAACGCTTGTCACAAGCAGAGAGAGAGAAGCGAGTGAAGAGCCCAACAACCACGATGAACAACGAGAGTGCTGCACGACCAGGCCATGAGCGTGCGAGCAGCAGCAGCTCAGCAGCTGCACCTGCACCTGCGCGCGATACTAGCGGAGGGGCCATCGACAAACAACAGCTACGCCAGCCAGAGCAGCCCCCAACGCAAGATGACAACAAGTGGCGGCGCTGGCTGGGCGAACATGTCCGCGAGACCGGCAGCGCCATCGACTCGAACCTGTCGCTCTTCCGCATCGGCTGCCTGCTGACGATGGTCGGGTCGGTCGCTGCTGTCGCGCGCTTCAGTGGAGCTGTGAGTCTTCGGTGTGTGCTTGCATTTGGTCTTGCATGCTGATAGATACTGGTGGGATTAACTCTGCTGTTGCTGCATGGATGTCACCGTTCGCACACAGTTCCAACGCTTCAACCACATTGACGACATCCCGCCATGGTACTTCTCTCGCCACAAGAAGCTCCGTGTGCGCATGATGCGTCAGTGCGAACAGGACCCGAGCGTTTTCTATGTGTACCACACGCCGTCCTTCCGCCGCTTTGTGGTGCAGGACACGCTGCCACCAAACGAATTGTTGCTCAGCACCAGCAGCAGTAGCAATGCCACAAAGAACCTGCTCGCAGTGCGGCCATTCGGCGTCCAGGTGGACGAGAGCTCGCAGGAGTGGATCTGCTCGAACTTTGTGTCCTCGCACAGCTACATGACGATCCATTTGCTGCATCGGTGCGTTGTAATTTCTTGCATGGGTCTATCGAAGCGCTTGAATGAACTCTGACTGACTGTCGGTGTATAATAGGCTGAGCAGTGCAGGCATCGATGGCAGCACCACCATTGCAACATGCAACATGTCGCTGCGAAGGGTAAGTGACGTACCGTACAACGTTCGAGTTTTGTGTTGTGTTTTGAGCAATTGGCTGATAGTGCGGTGTACTATCTCGTATTTGTGCGCAGCCACCGTTCCGACGCGATTTTGCGCAGGATATCGTGGCGAATGGGTACGGCGAGTGCATCCCCGAGGCGATGACTAAGTACGACGACGGAACGTACGTACCTGGTAGTTTTGAAGTAATGACGGTGCGATATTATGCATTGGCTGACTTGATGGTTGTTTCACACATGTATAGCGGCCAATCACTTGGGCCGCTGATCAAGCGACTGCAGCAGCTCGAGGCGAGCCAGAAACACGCGCAGGTGATGCAGTACGGTATCTGGAAAGACTGGCAGGAGGAGAAGCTCTCGAGTCGAGTGGTCTCTGCGGGCAAGCGCGTGACCGCGAGAGGGTTCCAGAAGCTCTTTGACAAGATCACTCACTAGAAACAAAGACACCAGCATTGCCACACAGGAGAACGCCCAACAAAGCCATACACGCGGAGAGTACAACATTTTGTAGAGCTTTAAATTCAATGTACGCGGACGCGAATGCACTTTGCCAGGGAGAGATGCTGCAGCAACTACTAAGCACAGTTGGTACACACTTCTTGGAGCCGCTCGCGAAATGGATAGTGCGTTTTAGGCGCACAAGATCAAAAACTCATCTACGTTTGCGTGGCTTAACCGTAGCACTTGATTGGCACGTCGCTGCCCTTGTCGGCGCACTGGCCGCCCTTCTCCAGGTAGCGCTGGTGGTAGTCCTCGGCAGGCCAAAAGACGCGGAACTCCTCGATCTCGGTCACGATCTCGTTGTCGAGCACCTTTTGCTGGGCCTCCTTGGACGCGATCGCCTGCGCTTTCTGCTCGTCGTCGTGGTAGTAGATGCCCGAGCGGTACTGCGTGCCGACGTCCTCCTTCTGGCGGTTGAGCGTGGTCGGGTCGTGGATCGCCCAGAACTTGGCGAGCAGCTCCGTGTACGAGATCTTGCTCAGGTCGAACTCGATCTTGATGGTCTCCGAGTGGCCCGTCTTGCCCGAGCATACCTGCTTGTACGACGCGTTGTCCACGTGGCCCTGCGCGTAGCCGACCGTGGTGCTCACGACGCCCTCGACGCGCTGGAACGCGAGCTCGACGCCCCAGAAGCAGCCGGCGGCGAAGTGGGCGACGCTAGTGGTGGCGGTGGTGGTCTCGGTCTCTCCGGCCATCTTGTCGGTTGATGTGTGTGGTGGTGGCGACTGCGAAGCTCGAGGCGAATCTGCGAATGAGCCGCTGCGTCATTCGTCCCCACATGAAGAGATCCCAGAGTTTGCCAGTCAATCGCCAAGAGCTCCTCATTAGAGGCCCCTGTACACACAACAAATATGTTTACCAAGGCACAACTGTCAGCGACGTGGACGATGCTGACAGGAAATCCACCAATCAGAGAGCGTAATTTGACTCCGTAAATGTTCTTTATCAGCCAATGAGCATGGGGAAATTGGCTCAGATGTTGTTGCTCACATGTTGAGGTTTGGCGAAATGTGCGACAGCTTGGTGGAGATCAAAATGCAGGGAGAAATGGATTTTTGTGATATTGCTATGGTGGCAAGGGTGCTGCTGGATAGGCGCGTCCGCTAGTTAATAAGTAATGAGCTCCAGTGCTTGAGCTTGTGGAGCTTCGACTTGTGCTGTCGGTTCATTGTTGGAAAATGCAAGATCGCTCAGTCGGTCCGTCCAATCCAATCACCCAACTGGCGCCGCGGATGTCGACAGCAGCTTCACGCGCTGCCCGACGTACGTGAGCGAGAATGCGGGGCTCAGACGCTTCAGCTCGACGCCGCGATACGCCACGCCCAAGTACTTGCCGTTGCGGTAGAAGCTCAGGCGGCCGTACTCCATGTCCAGCAAGACTCCGACCACGTCGCCGTCCTGGAACGGGTCTGTGTAGTAGTCGATGATGTCGTGCAGCTTGTGTCCCGTGCCACACGAGATGCCCCAGAAGATGCCGCGATTCAGAATGCTGCCGTTCAGTGGCAAGTCCGAGGACGCCACGCCGAGAAATACGCCCTCGCCGCCTTTCGAGCTCTGCAGCTCGACTTCCCAGTACTTGACGCCGCACGTCACTTCGCAATTGCCGAGCACCGACCCGAATCCTTTCGCGACCTGGATCGCGGCAGTATTGTTCTCTTGTAGCACCATGTAGTACGAGCATTTCTTCGGCTCGTATCGCACAAGCGGCGCCTGCAGCACCAAGATCGGGTGCTTTGGATCTGCGCCGATCGTGCACTCGCTGATCTTCTTGTTGGGTTTGATCTCGTGTTTGTTGACAGAATCTGTTTGCACAAGCGTGATCGCAACGTCGTCCCCAAGTTCCAGTTTATGGCGCACAGCATCCACCATGTCAGAGCCCGGGCTCGTCAGCGGGAACGGCATCGCGAACTTGATGCGCTCGGTCTTGGAGAGCGCGTAGAATGTAAACACCGGCGCGGTCGCGACCAGCTCTGTGTGCATGTACGCGCGTCCCCATGGGAACTGCACGCACGCGAACTCTGGCGTGGAAGAGCTACCGCCGCTGCCCGAGCGGTCGCGACAGTCCGCGTCGATGTCGAAGCGTGTGGATGGGGATCCACTGCTGTTGTTGCCGCCAGTGGGCATGCTGTTGTTGTTGTCGTCGTCGTCGTGGGGGCGCAGCGCGCCGTAGCCGAAGGGCGTCGCCACCGTCTTGGGGGCTTCTAGCATCTTATTGGTTTCTTTTTCGATGGAGCTCTCTTTCAATTCAAAACAGAGAAGCGACAGAGACAAGGATCATGGGTTCGGATTTAAGTGCGTGGCTGCTGTAGCGAATCAGAATGTTCCAGTGGCTGACTCCTGACAGCTTATACAGTTTCATTATCCGGACAAGGGTCTTTGAATCTGCTATGTTAAGGACCTGTATAATTACATACACTGCAGAGTGTTTGACTCATTTTTAAAGTGGGGTTGCTGCTGTTGAAGTTTAGTTTGTCCTTTCGCGAGAAAAATAAAATCCCAATCTTAACGTCATATTACGTGTTCTTTACCTTTTGATATCTCCAACTGTAGTTTTCATGGCTTCATCTTGATTAAAGTATATACTACTTCTCCTACTAAAATATGTCATATACTCCTTTACTATCTCGTTATGTTTCATCTGAGAATGCGAAAATAAACGGAGCTAAGAGAACCGTCGCAAGCGATGATGCTCAGATTGAGAATGCGCGCATACTTAAATCCTTCACATGCCGCAGTGTCGCTTGCCCATACTGAACGCAAGAGAAACGCTCGTGTCCCGCCATTCTCTCTTGCTCGCACCATCGCCACCGAACGCACGACCAACGTCAACTGCAGCGTCGCGTGCGCCGCTGGTTCTTTTCCTTTCCGTGGGCCGGTCGTGTCGCGGCGGCGGGTCGTCAGCCAGCCAGTCAGAATGGGCGCCGTGTGCTGTCGTTGCCACCAGGCGGCTCTCGACGAAGACTTGCGGCTGCAAAGAGAACCGACTGCGCCGCAACCAGCGAATAGCTCTTTTGCGAATCGGACCGCTACCGACAACAACAACAGCAGCAGCAGCAGCAGCATGAGCGCAGAGCAGAGCGCGCGACCGCGACGCATCGCCTCCATGCGGCGATCAACTGCCGTATCTGCCAACATGAACTTGAATGCCGCACAGGATGCTGGTGTCCTGGATCGCAACTCGATGTCGCCGTCTCCCCCACCACCGCCAGCGCCACCGCGGATGCTCAGCCAGACGCTCGCGAACTACATTGCGTTCCCGTTCCCATTCGCAAAGAAGTACCACGTGAAGCAGACCAGTCGAAGCAGCAGTGGTGGCAACAGCTTCGGGAGTAGAAGCGGCAGCGCAGATCGAAAGGCGGTCATGCGGAAAGGTTCTTCTGGTGCAGAAAGCGCGGCGACCACCAGCAACGGCAAGAAGAAGTCGCTGCCAGCGTCGCTGCTGGTTGGATTTGTTGGTGAGTACTGGCGAAAGACGCCTCGAGGCACATTCATGCCGCTTTCGCTGGTCGAGTGCTGCGTCCGCAGCATCTGTATGCGACTCATTCACGATCCAGAGACAGCGCTACAAGTCTGCGATTGTGTCAATGGGTGCGATGGTGATGGTCTGGACGACGACACAAAGCTTCAAGCAGTAGCCGTGCCGACCGAGATCGCAGCCGTGATCCTCCAGTGGCTCAAGCAGCACGAGCAGCTAGAGAAAGAACAGTTCCAGCTGCTCGCGCCATTTCTCTGCCACGAATGGAACTTGAAGGATATCACAGAGGTCGAAGACTCGTGGTTTGACGACATCCCGTTCGCTCCATTGCAGCAACTGAGAAGCATCAACCTGTCGGGATGTCACCAGCTGCAGCACTTGGGGTCGCAACAGAGCAGCACGTCGTATCAGAAGACAGTCGACACATTTCCGAGTCTGACAGTCGCGAATTTCCAGGGGTGCGTGCAACTTTCGCCCAGTGTCGTCGACTTGCTGCAGTTTTCGCCTTTTTTGACGACGCTGAATCTCTCTGGATGCCGAAATATTGACGATCGCAACTTGCTGGCACTGCGACGTCTGAATTGGCTTGAAACCCTGGACCTGGTACGTGTGTGTTTGTTTGTTTTTGATGAAAGTGGTGTGTGACTGGGTACTTATTGCTTGCATGTGCTATTGTGTACTGTGGGGATGCCAGAGTGGGTGCCGGCTCGTGACAGAAACTGGGATCAAGCACCTCGCGGGCCTCAACAAACTGGAAAAGCTCTCGCTTGGGCGCTGTCTGAAGCTGACACATGCAGCATTTGAATTGTTTGCGACGGCGTATCCAAGGCTGCGATTCCTGGATGTATCGCACTGTCGCTTGTGGTAAGAAGAGCATACTCTCTATTCTTCATCACTGGCTAGCGTTTTCTAACAACCCTGTGATACTAAACCATTTTATAGTGATGAAGCGCTGCGTCATGTTGGGAAGATTCAATCTCTGGAAACGTTGATCATCCGCGGCTGCAACGATATCAGCGACGATGGACTGGCGGACTTGGCTGGACTAACAAATTTGAAGTATTTCGATGCACGCCATTGCGAAGAGCTCCGCTCACTCCCAGCCACTTGGACGGACATCCGCGTGCTGCTTCTTGCTCGAACCGCATTTGGAGAAGCAGACGCTGCGGTTTTCCAGCACATGACAAAACTGCAGGAGCTGGATCTCCGGACTTGTCGAATTTTGAAGAGGTACGTAGAAAGTTGAAATGCTGAACCAGTAGGTTGTGATACTGAGTGCTGGGTTGTATGTTTTTGTTGTTTTGATAGGGGAATTGAATTTATTAGTCGCTTGAAGGATCTCGAGCGCCTTGTGCTAGCGGAAACGGCGCTGACCGATGCAGGGCTCCTCGAGATTTGCAAGCACGTGAAATATTTAAAAGGGCTGGACATTTCTAGCACGGAAGTCACGGATGCGGGGACCATTGGCCTGTCAAACCTGAAAGAACTGGAGATTCTGTACATGGACACGTCTGGCATTTCGAACCGATCGCTGGCGAATCTGACGTCGCTTCCGAGACTCGAGAAGCTGGATCTATTTGGAGCAAGGTGTGTTGATATTTTGTTTATGGAAGCTTACTGTGTTTTCGTGTTATCTTACCTTTGTACGCTATCGCTATGGTGTTGATGATCACAGCATTACGGACAATGGACTGCTTCACTTGGTGCCGCTACGACGTTTGAAAGAGCTGGACATTTGCGGAGGAAACATTACCGACCGAGGCGTGGAATTGATCTCCAAGATCACAACGTTGACGTCGCTGAATCTGAGTCAGAACAGGTAATGGGACAAGCAAGCTCTCTGTGATGGCGTGCAATGTGGGGTTTGGTGCTCACGATTTAAACTGTCGACTCTTTCTTCTTTGTGTCGAATGCGACAGAAACATCCATGCCAAGTCGCTGTTCTACATTCGGTCATTGACTGAGCTGCGGTACTTGAATTTGTCCAACACCAGCATCTCGGCTCTGTCGCTGCGTCATCTCTATTGTAAGTTGTCGCGAATTGGTCTGACTTGGTTGGTAGTCGTGTTTCAGCCGCTGATGCTCTCTATTGGCATGGTGTTTTCCACAGCGCTGAAAGAACTCGAGACCCTGTCGGTGTACGGCTGCGCGCTGACTGCGAGCCACATTGACGTGTTGCGAGGTGTGATTGACCCTTTAGTCCGTTTGACAACACCGCCAACTCGTCAAATGCTCATGAAAGTTGCTTCTTTCTTGTTTGGTAGATATCTTGCCAGGTCTGAAGTACTTGAGGTGTGCGTGAGAATGTGGAGATACCAAGACCGTGCAGGTATCATTTGTGGTATCAAGAAGTTCGCAAGAGTGAGAGTTAGCGAGCAGTTTGGATGTGTAAGATACGTGTGCTTTATCAACAAGAACGAAATGGTTTCCGCTCCAAACAAGGCGGAAGATTTTGTGTTGTACATGGATTTCCAGGTGACCAAACAACCCCACGCCCACCGGACCATTTCCAAAGGTATAACCGTTACTTAGAAGTGGTTTCTCTATTGAATTTGCGCACAAATCGCTTTTTATAGCAGGCGAACGCAGGCATGTGCGGGATTGATTGTTTGGCGACGCAGTTTGGAAAAGAACTCAAGGAGAATTTGAGCAAGGGCACGAGCTTTCGGTCGCTGATTGAGGAGGAGCAAGAAAGAGTTGAGTCTACTCTCTGGGCAGAGTCAATGCAGGCCCGCCATGAGAATGCGCTCAAGCGAATGGAGCAGGACTACGACAGTCGCATGGAGGAGCAGGTCGAGGACCTGCGCGACAAGATGCGTCTGCTACGTACGTGTCATGCCCATGAGTTGCTGTCTGTGTGTAGTAGTAGTTTCATTGAAGAGTGCGAGTGTTATAAGAAAGCTAACTCTCTGGTTGCCACTGACGACAGAGGTGGACCGGAAGAGCAACATCGATCTGCTCGAGACGAACAAGAATGCGAACAAGGACTACATCCGGCAGCTCAAGAACGAGAACCGCGAGTTGCGGAAACAGCTCGCGGACATCAAGCGCACCAGCGCAAGCTCGGGGATGATGCAGGCAGGTGGGTCTTCGGCTCTTGTGGCGACAGGCGCGGCGATGATCGGTGGGGACGACAGCGACGAGCTCGCGCAGGTGGTGGTGCAGCTCAACAAAGTGCGCAAGCAGCACGACGATGTCCGGCACAAGGTCCAGTCGCAGAGCGCGTTGCTTGAGGAGCTCAAAGATGAAGTGAAAGATCTGGAGCTCGAGTCCAAGAAGCCGAGCCTGGAAGACACGCCCGAGACGCGGAAGATCCGGATGCTCGAGAACCGATTAGACAAAGCCATGATCAAGTACAATGAGGCACAGAGTATCCGAAAAACCTACGAACAGATCGTGAAGCGTCTGAAGGAAGAGCGCATCGGCTTTGACAACCAGCTCGCAGCGATCGAGCGCGCTTTAGGAGCCAAGCAACACGACTACGAAGAGCTCGTGCTGCTCTCCTCGGACGCCACACATGCGCGCGAGATGATCCTGCAGGAGCTCGAAAAGGCGCGCGGTCAGTACGAGGACGAGAAGCGGCAGCGCGAGAAAGAGCTCCGCGAGAAGCAGCAATACGTGAAGATCCGCCTCGAGATGAGTCAGCGGCTCGACAAGCGCGACAAGCACAAGTCGGACATGGTCGCGAAGGAGTCGGGCGATCTCACGGGCGAAGAAGAGAGGCACCTCAAGTCGGCGCTCGCGATGACCGTGATGCAGCAGGGCGTGGCGGTCGAGGAGAAGAAAGAGCACCGCAGCAAGATCGACATCTTCGAGAGCGCGTTCCGCAAGATCAAGGAAGCCACGGGCGTGAGCGACGTGAACGAAGTGATCCAGAAGATCACGAGCCAGGAGAGCACGACCGACAACCTCATCAACCTGTCCAAGGAGAACCAGGCGCGCCTCGAGCAGCTCCAAGTGGAGCACAACAACCTGAAATCGCGGGTCGAAGAGCTCAAGTACAGCGGCTCTGGGGGTGGCCACCGCCGGAAAATGGTCGACGACCACGAGCAGAACCTGGTGCTTGCGAGCGCCAAGCTCGAGCGGGCGAAACTCAAGTACGAGCGCTTGGCAAAGGTGCTCATCGGCGTGAAGGCTGGCGTCGAGCACTTGGTGGACAAGCTTGAGTGTGTGCGTGACGACGATCAGGTGGTCGTCGTGACGGACGAGACGATCGTCGATGCGCTGCAGGAGAGCGAGATGACGCTCGTGCGGCTGTTGAATCAGATCAAGGCGGCGTCTGCAGCGGGAGGTGTGCTGGCGTCCACGCAGCAGGCAGGTAGCTCCTCATTTACTGGCGGAAAGAAGAAGGAAGGCGCGAGCAACTTGGCGCGTCTGGGGACAATGCGAGGAGTTGCCGCGGCGTCTGCAGCAGGACTTGGTCTTGGAGAAGCGAACTCGTCGATTGCTGAAGTTGCGGACAACGACATGCTCGTCTCGCGCCCGTACAACCAGCGCATCGCGTTACCAGGAGAAGGACTCACGCGCGAGGAGATGGAGCACGACGACACCGTGAACGGCGGTGGCGGCATGATGCTGGACGACCCAGAGGAGGCGCTGAGCCGGGACCGCGTGAAGAAGGCGTCGACGCAGGTGATCCTCGCGCAGGACAAGAAGAAGAAGCGCGTGCTCAAGAAGAAAGTGAAGGACAGTCTGAACGACTCGTCGGACGAAGACATCCCGGGACTGGGCTCCAGCGACGGCTTTCGCGCGTCCTCGGCGCACAACAAGCTGCTGTCGCCTCCAAAGAAGAGGTGATTGATTGGTGAACGATATGGAGAGTCCGGAGCGAGTGTATTTTGTTATAAGGGTCGCGCAATAGCAGCAACAACCAACCAACCTAAAATCGATATCCACCACAAGACCATAGTGTCCTGTCCACCCAATCCATACAAAACTCTCTCATAGCCTCTCTGACCTGAACTGTGCAGCTTAGAAGCTGAAGTGCTGGTTTGGCGTGAAGCCGAGCTCTTCTAACGCTGGCAGCACGGCGAACTTGAGCATCGGCGGCGGGCCGCACATGAAGATCTGCACGTCCGCGGCGGCCGCCGGCAGGTGTTTCTTGATCATCTCGGCGTTCACGAAGCCCACCGAGTACTTCCAATCGTCGCCCGCGCGGTCCACCGTGTAGTGCGCGTGCACGTTCGCGTTGTTCGTGACCATCGCGTCGATCTCGTCGCGGCACAGGATGTCCTGCTCCGATTGGTTCGCGAAGAGCAAGTGGAACTCGGTCTTGTCACTGTATCGCAACAACAAAAGAAGGCGTGTCCACATAATTAGTCGATGGCTGATTACCCCCACAAGTAGCTGCACATAATCAATCCACTCAATAGGGGGGACACACAAACGTACTCTGGGTTCTGGAGCGCGCGGCGGATGATCTGGAGCATGGGGGTGATGCCCGTGCCGCCAGCGATCATGCCGATCTTCTTGGCCACGCGGATCTCCGGCGCCGGGTCGCGCACGCGGTGCTTGATGTGGATCTCGCCCTTGCCCATGTACGACAGCTTGCCCTTTGGTCCCGACACCTCGATCGTGTCGCCGATCTTGAGCGACTCGAGGTGCTGCGACATCTTGCCGCCGTCCGGGAACTTTGGGTGCACGTTCTTAAAGTACACCTTGACCACCAGGTCGACGTACCCGAGCGCGTCGTCCGAGCTCACGGGCGTGTACGAGCGCATGACGAGCTTTCCCTCGCTGTCCGTGAAGCGCAGCGAGATGTGCTGGCCCACCGGGAGACCGAGCACGTGCTTCTCCGTTGGCAGCGCGAAGCGGAAGCGGCGCGTGTCGTGCGACAGCGACTCCTTCTCGGTGAGCGGCAGGTGCACGGTCGGCGGGTTGCCGCCCTCGACTGCAGGTGGCTGCAGCGTCACGAGCGCCTTGTTGCGCGGCTTGAGCGCGCCCGAGAGCACGAGCAGCAGCGTCGTGGCGAGCACCACGGCCGCGCCGATCACGATGCGCGCGTCTCCGCCAGCGAGAGCCACGAGAGCGTCCATGAGTTCTTCGCTGCGTGTCTAGCTGAAGAAGGGGAAATGGGCGAATGCTGGCGATTGGATCTGGAGAAGGGACCACTGAGTTGGAGCAGCTCCCGTTGATTGGATTGACTGCCGGATGATGTCACTCCAAGTCCACAGGCGACGTTTCTGAATGACAGTTTCTGCATGACCAAAATACTGAGCCCCACACACAGCAGAAACATGCAGGAGTGCATCTCAATAGTAGCCTGTTCGCGAATGGAATGGAAGGATCACGTGAACGGAGGTGAGCACGAACATTGGAGAATTAATTGCAACCATGAGCGCGTCGAGACTGCAGGTGCTGGGCGGATACCGCCGCTTGCTGCGCGCGAGTCGCCAGGCGTTCCGCGGCGACGACTACGCGATCACGCAGGCGCGCGTGGCGCTGCGCGAGAATTTCCTCGTGAACCGCGACGTGCAGGACCAGGAGACTGTGGCGGAGCTGCTCAAGGGCATCGACGACGCGGAGGGCATGCTGCTCCACCACATCGTACAGGGCAAGCAGAAGGCGGTGGACGACGACAGCGCGCCGCACTACGAGGTGACGCTCACCGAACCGCAGCGCGAGTCCATGCGCCAGGACGAGGAGATCGTGCCGCTCACGGAGAAGTCTGCGAATGAGCCGGTGGTCATCAGCTCGGGCAACTCGTGCCAGCGAGCGTGAGCGTGAGCTTAGTCTTATGATCGATGTGTGACGGCGTTAGACTAAGCAATGGTCAAGAGAACAACACGCGCGATGGATTTTTGAAGCGACATGCGTCAGTATCTGGTCGACGAAGGGCACGAAGAAGAGATTTGTATATAGAGGAAGACGCATCCGCCACCAAGTCCCACGTGGACTTTGACGAAGAAGCGGGGTCTCCAGCATAGATAGCTAGACAACAAAGCAAATAAAGAGATTGTTTTGAGGATTCGTGAAAGGCTAATGCGGGTTATATTCGTCCACTTCTCGGGCTCATTAGCTCCAACGATCAAAATTTAATCAAATAAGGAAATACATATGATCTATACGCATGCGCGTGAAGAAGCCAGCGAGCGATCCTGAGATGAATGGGAAGCGCGTGTGTGTGCGCGTGCGCATGTCCATGCTTGCGGCGGCGTCGCATTCCGATACATCCATTCCGTCCCCTCTTGTGCTTCTTGCCACTTGGTAATAAAAAAGCTGGAGCGAGCGGTCTACGCCGACTTGACGCGCATCTGGCTGGTCTTGTAGGCGTCGTAGAGGTACTTGCCGTTGAGCATGTCGACGAGCGTGCGGAAGGTGGTCTTCTGCTGCTGCTGCTTGCTCTTCTCCTCCTCGTCCTCGGCACCGTCCGTGATCGCCGACATCTCCTGCTCCGTCATGGCCTGCGAGAGCCCGATCATCGCCACGAGCAGCGACAGCAGCAGCAGGATGTAGCGGAGCGGGCACATCGTAACGAGTCTCTTGAGGTGGTGGGGGGCTGGGCTGACTTGAACACGTGAGAGCGCGGATTGCGGAGTGAACTGAACCAGCACAAGGAGCGGGGTCGGACACGAGCCGAGCGAAGGAGCGCAAGCCGTAATAAAAGGCGTTTGACTCCAGTTGGACGTCAAGCGTAGAGTCCGGGCCAGTCCAGCACCAGCTTGACCGACGGAACGAACTGGGTGAATGTGGGACGAGATAGGCTGGAGGCGCACGGCAGACACGGGGTTATCAGCTGCGATGCCGGAAATAGCCGCGGTAGGATACCTTTATAATTAATTACCCCTAGTTTTAGATTAATTTGATTGTTATATAACTATTGGAAACTACCCCTTAAACATTATATTTCGCGAGCGTCCAGTCAACTCAAAACAAAACTCGATCGCCAGTTCGTTGGTCACCCCTTCCCCTTCCTCTCAAATCGATGATTATGGTTCAGCCAGGATGACAGAAACTCACAAAGATGAAAATAGTGCCTCCCCTGGGGGATTATATGATTACCCACTGTGACATGCTCCCGATAAAAAAATCCTTTCAAACGCATGACGCCGATCTTGAAACGATGCAAACACAAATGCTTACACAGAACCCACTCGACTCGAGTGCTGCTTCACGGCGGAGACGTCCCTGTCGTAGGAACCGCGAGTGGGTCGATCGCGTCGTCCTGCATAACGAATCCCTCGCGACTCTGCGCCGACAAAGCTGCGAACACAAACAGAGATGCATAATCACAAGTCAGATCAAACTGCTGTGTCGAGAGAGCCACCGAAACAGATGCAGCGCGGGAAGAGCAAGGCGGACCGTACCTCGCAACACGCGAACGAGGTCTGTTGGGCGCTCCAGATGATACATCGCCTATACAAAACAGCAACATGCGTGAGTCAGACAGATTGTGATCATATGACAGATGGCTCCCAATCAACAATACCATAGCAGATGCTTTGACTCACCTCCGTCTTGTTGGCGCCAATGTGGCACGTGTACACGTTCGCGCGGCTCGAGAGCGCCGACGCCATGATCGTGGACGCGTCCGCAAACTCCACAGGCGGCGCGGGCGGGAGCGGAGGCAGGCCGCCCGCCGCAGGAGCCGCCGGTGCACTGGACGCCTTCGACGCCGACTGCGCGTCGTTCTTCTTTTTCGCGAGCTCCTGGTGCTCCTTGAAGAACGTGAACAGGTCGTCGTCTTCCAGTCCGTTGCCCGCGCAAAACACGAAGTCCACTTGCTGCTGCTGCCCCTTGTGCTGCTTCGCAGACTGCTGTCCGACTGGCACTGCACCACCATACGTGCGGGCACCAGGCGTGTTCGCAGGCGACTGCGCGTGGTAGAACTGCTTCAGGATCTCCTCGATGATCACCGTCTTCGTGATGCCATGCAGGCGCACTTCGACGCGATTCGTGCCCTGGATCACTTCGAGCGGTAGGTTGCAGAGCACATCTTCCAGGTTGATCTGCATATCGCGAGCCTGCATGGGGCCAAAGATCGGGTCGGTCTCGCCATAGTGCCACGTCAGCGAGCTCTCCTTCGTTTCAATGTAGCTGCCGGGCGTGCGCTCCGTAAAGTACTGCATGATCGGTCGCACCACGCGCTTCCACGACGGGTCCATGTCTTCCGCCATCATCTCCCACTCGTCCTCATGCGGCAGTCGGTAGTAGTAGCCAGACTCGGCGACAACACCAATGCGCTTGTCGTTCAGCCAGCTGCCGATCACGCTGCGCTCGTGACCGCTCACCAGCAGCACCGTGTTCTTCTTGTCCGCTGCAAGACTCTCTATGATGCGCTTTACAAACGCCTTTGGTGGCGCAATCGTCGATCGCTGGTGCGACTCGTCCAGTAGCGTGCCTTCATAGTCCAGCACGATGATGCGCTTCTTGCTGCGACTGTACGCGTTGATCAAATCCATCGTTGGGAGCTTCACGAGCTTCTTGCTGGACGTTGGGCGAGAGCACGCGTACTCGAGGTCCGTGAGGAAGCTCTTGCCCCAGAAGCTCGCAGTGTGCGTCTTCACGTAGCGATACAAATTCGTCTGGCGGTACTCGCGCTCCATCGCAGGCAGCGTCAGCGCGTACTCCAACGCGTTCGCCATGTCCGTGTTGTTCCACGGGTTCACGCGGATCGCGCCACTGAGCGACTGCGCGCTGCCAGCAAACTCGCTGAGCACAAGCACACCCGGTCCCTCACGTCGCCCTTCGCACGGCTTGCTCTGGCACATGACGTACTCGTAGCTCACGAGGTTCATGCCATCGCGAATAGACGTCACCAAGCACACATCCGCAACATTGTAGAGCGCGACTAGCTCCGTCGGTGTCACAGACTGGTGGATGTAGTGCACTGGCGAGTGCTGCAACGTTCCGAATCGGCCGTTGATACGTCCAACCATCTCGTTCACGCTCGCAGCGAGCTCCTGGTATTCTTGCACGCCCGTGCGCGACGGCACCGCGATCTGGATCAGCACCACGTTCTCCCGGCGCTCGGGGTACGCTGCGAGGAAGCGCTCCATCGCGAGCATGCGGTGCGGGATGCCCTTGATGTAGTCCATGCGATCGACGCCAATGATGATCTTGAAGCCCGCAAACTTCACACAGAGCTCCTTGATTCGGTTCTGCGTCGCCTCGGTTTCCAAGATGTTCTCGAAATGCTCCGGGTCGATTCCAATGGGGAACACGCCTACAGACGAGAAATGGTCTTCAAACTCAATGCCCTTGGGCGTCGACGATGCGCCAGGTATCCGCGCACACGCCGAGAGAAAGTGGCGCGCATAGTCGTAGGTGTGGAAGCCCAGCAGGTCGGCACCCAAGAGCCCTTCGAGGATCTGCTTGCCCACTGGCAGCGTACGGTACATCTCCGACGACGGGAACGGCGTGTGCAGGAACCAGCCGATCTTGCACTTTGGGTGGCGCTTGCGCAACAAAGACGGGAGGTTCATGAGGTGGTAGTCGTGCACCCAGACATAGTCGCCTTCGCGGTACACTTGGTTCACAGCCTGCGCAAAGAGCTTGTTCGCGAGTTTGTAGGCGTCCCAGAGGCGAAAGTCGAACTTCTTCTCTTGGCCAGCTTTAAAAAGCGGCAGCGGCACGTAGTGGAACGTCGGCCAGAGGATGTCATTGCTGAAGTCGTTGTAGTACCGCGACGCGATCTCTTTCGAGAGGAACACGGGTACGCAGTTGAACTCCTTCGCGAGCTTCTCGCGCACTTTGTTCTGGTCTTCGTGCGCGATCTCTTCGCCGAGCCAGCCGATCCAGATGAACGGCACTTCGTCGCGGATGCCGTTGAGCGCAGTCACAAGACCGCCCGAGCTCATCTTGAAGCTCCACTCGCCCGTGCTCTCGTTCTTCTGGAACGAGATCGGCAGGCGGTTCGAGACCATGATCAGGCGGCGGCGCGAGTCCGCCACAGGCGGTAGGATCTCTTCTTGCGGCTTCTCAGTCTGGATTTGCACCATCGACAGCTGGCGCTGGAGCTCTTGGATGCCGACGAGCAGCTCCTGCTCGCGCGCATTCATCTCTGTGATGTCTTCATCGTCGTACGTGAAGCTGTCGCGACTCGTGCGCGTGCGCGGCGAGATCGAGCGGTACATGTCCTGCATGCGCTGCTGGGTCGCCCCGTAGTCCGACTCGTCGAAGCTTTCGTCGTCTTCGCTTTCGCTCTCGCTGCTGCCGGAGCTGCCGCTGAGTCGGCCCCCGCTGTCTTCAACTTGGCTAACGTCTCTTGCAGCAACTGAAGGTGGCACGAGCGCCGGCATTGCTGCTGATGGGTTTATTGTTGTCATGGTTTGTGGCGCAGTGATGGGGGTGGCAGCAGTCGCGAATCCCTCGTTTGTGGTGCCGCTCGTGACAGCAAAGTGCTCTTCCTCGGAGGCGAGGCGCGTGTGGTCGGGTGTCGGCTTCTTCATCTTGAGAGAGCCGATAGGAGGGGACTTGCGCGAGGAATCTGAAAGTGACGAGAGAAACGAGAGCGCGCGATGCGTTGGGACTGTGATGGCTGCTCCTTTCTTCAGCCTCTGCTTGGTGGCTGCTTGCGGGGTCTTGTCAGAGCGATTCTGGCTGTCGCACGCATCCAAGCATGCGCATCGACAACTGCCCAAAGCAATCCAAACGCTTGAGCTAACCCTCTTGAAGACAATGGAAGCGTCCAATAGCACTTTTGGGAGGGTTTGACAAAAAATGTGTTTTTTGTGTTTGTACAGGTATAACTGCTCTCTGAGTGGGCAGTGATAGCATTCAAGCTTTCGATCGCACCATCTCGAACGACACTATGTGTCTTGGAGGCCCCAGTCCGTGTCGGTACTGCTTCACACAATGCCTACATAACATAACATTTATGTTCCTTGAGTGCAAAATGGTTGCGTTTTGGTGTCAGTGGAAGTGCCGTGGTGTGATGTTGCTCGAGTCCAAGACGCTTTAGGAAATGATGCATTATTATTACGGTATTTGGTACTGGGCTTGTGACTGTATAGTATCATGATCACTTGGCTCGTCAACACAAAGCTATGCTTTGGGCACAGATGCTGGATCGAGTTGCGCGGATGGATGCACTATTGGCAACAAACAATCCAAAGGAGCTCGAAGGTCGCTCCTTTCGTGAATGGCAAGCGGTGAGGGTCATGAACGAACGCCACGAGAGACACGCCAAAGTGGCCGGAATTGGCTCACGCGAGCGCTGTCTATTTTAAAGCTTCTTGCGTGTCGGTCAAAAATTGCTGGTCAGAGAACAAAGAAGAGGCTTGGCGACCAAAGTGGATGGAGCCACAATCTGAAACTCCAGCTCGTTGTTGAATCCAAATTCTGGTGTGGAAAATACTCTCTCTTAGGTTGAGTTCGTTTCACAATCTAAATCGCACTTTACCTCTTTAAGTACGTTTTAAGTTGTGTCTGTATCCTCTGTTTTCTTTGTAGGTATAATATCAATTCAGCAAGTCGCAGCAGTACGAAATCAGCCCTTGCCCGTCTCGGTTTACCACCACCTTCCTTGTTTGCCTTCACACTCTTTTGCCTTTTAGAGTTGACGTCAAGAAGGAAGAGCGAAGAAGAAAGCAGGAAGGCGGCGGAAGCCATCAACCACTGGAAGCGGCGGCGGTCTCTCTCTCTCAAGCGCCCTCGTGTCTGCCCACCTCACAGCCACCCGACCGGAACGACTCGCTGCGCGTGACCACAGCAGCGCGATACAGCCCGACCGAGGGTCAAGTGGTTTGATCCGCTCGCAGTCGTGGCAAGTCCCACCGTACATTCACTCATTCACAGAACGATTGATCGATCGAACCCGGATTGCCTGCACGGGTACAAAAAACAACAAGGTTCCCCTTCCTTTCCGAGTGGCTTCCGGGCTCTCTCTTCCATTCTTCGTTCCGCCCCGACGTGCTCAAGGCAGATTCACAGATAGACAAGATGAGCCACCGCGGCGGCACGTTCCAGACCCCGGTGGACTTTGTGGGCGTCACGCGACCGCGGCCGATTCCGATACAGACGGCGAGCTCGGAGCAGGAAGCGATATCGCTGTTCTCGACGTCGCCGCTGACGATCACCTCATCAGCCACGTCATCGTCGGCGGCTTCTTCGCATCGACGCGCGACGACGACATCGACACCACACAGCGCGTCGAGGACCCCCAACAGCAGCAGCAGCACATACGTCGCGCCTTCAACTTCTGCGCCGCAGGCTTCAAGATTCATGGCTGCGTCACCGTCGACCATGTCGTCGTTGTCTCGAAAGTCCGGGTCCACCGCGAGCGGTGATGCATTCCTCGTCGCAAGCTCGCCGCACAGCCAGCAAGGCCAGTACCTGAACCAGCATTATAGCAACAGCAACCAGCACCAGCGCAAGAAGAGCGTGCCGTGGATACCCGACAGTCTCGCGGAGAAGTGCTACGGCTGCCACTCGTCGTTCTCGCTCGTGCTGCGGCGACACCACTGCCGCCGATGCGGCAACGTGTTCTGCGACGCGTGCTCCTCGGCGAGAATCCCGCTGGTCGCGGCGGGTTTCCTCACACCTGTGCGCGTCTGCGAAAAGTGTTGCGTGGCGGCGAAGAAAGCGCACGCGAAAATGGTCGAAGAGAGAATGCAGGAACAGCTACTAGCGCAGCAGACCGAGGACGAAACGTACCTGCTTTTCCCCCAAGGACCCCGCGATTCGATTGCAGGTCGCAATGCCGCCCACCAGCTGCCACGCCGCGGAAGTCTCCCATCGCAGAGACGCAAGGCGCGTGCCATGACCGAGTCGTTCGCCCACGCGAGCGGCATGTTTTTCCAACCACCGGTGCATCGAAGCCGCACGGTTGGTGATGTGGCAGGTCCCACAAACCGTCGTCTCTCAGCGCAATTTGGGAACACGGACCACTTGTACGACGACCGAGACCACGAGAGCGATGACGCGAGCCAAGACTATCGCATGCAGACACTACCGGGCGAAGTCGGCTTGGTGTGCAGTGAGAACGTCCGGATCCGCTTCATGGAGCGTGTGGATCACTTGGGGACGCTGTACGTTACAAACTACCGCATTGTGTTCAGCCCGTACGTCGGCGCGATGGGCGATGCCAAGAGCGACGCGGATCGAGATTCGGGAGACCCGCGCTTCTCGGCAGACTTGAGTGTCAATGCCAAGAGCAACGTGAAAGAAGATGAGCTACCGTACGCGAGCGATTTCCACAGTGAAGCGGTGCACGCGTACCAGGCGATCAACATTGTCTCGGTCGAGCGCTTGAAGAAGAAAGAATTTGCCGAGACCGACAGCGGCATGCTCGACATTGTCTGCAAAGACTTTCGCCACGTGCAGTTTTTCTTCAGCGGCTTGGTCTCGAAGCAGACGTTCAGCAACTTTGACCGCACATACTCTCTCATTCGACAGCACGCGTTCGGTGAGCCGTCGGGTCCACAAGAGGAGTTTGCAAAGCTGTCGATGGAGATCTTTGACGGCGTGCAGGACGGCTGGAAAGTGTACAACCCCGTGGCGGAGTTCCAACGCATGGGCGTATCTTCCTCGAGTCGCTGGCGAATCAGCCAGAGCAATCAGAGGTATGGCGTTTGTCTAACGTACCCGTCGCTCTATGCTGTCCCCGCGACTGTTTCCGACAGTGTGTTGTCTGTTGCAGCAAAGTTCCGATCGAAGGGACGCATCCCAGTGCTCTCGTGGCGAGATATCCATACAGGTGCCGTGATTTGTCGAAGCAGCCAGCCTCTCGTGGGGCTAAGTCAGAAGCAGTGTGACAAAGACGTGTTCTTGATCCAAGCGATTGCTGCAGCAAACCCGTCGTCTAGCAAATTGGTTATCATTGACGCTCGTCCGTGGAAGAATGCGGTCGCGCAGAAGACTGTGGGTCGAGCAGGCTACGAGCTCACAGACCACTACGAGACGCGCCATGCCACCGCATCACTGAAGTACGCTGACATGGTCGCGTCTGCCGCTGCTGCTGTAGAAACGTCGACGGGGATTGGCTCTCCAGCCACGACAAGTGACTTTGAGAGCAATTTCAATTCGATTGGCGCGTCGACGAGCGCTGGCAGCGCGTATGGCGATGACGATGACACAAGCAGCGACCGCATGCAGCTTCTTGAGGCGATCGAATCGTCGCTGGTGCTCACAGAGTGCAAGCTGATCTTCATGGGGATCGAGAACATTCACACGATGCGAAAAAGTTATAACAAGCTGCTGGATCTGTGCATAGGGAAGCAGAACAATGAGAAATGGCTCGACCACCTCGACTCGACCCATTGGATGGAGCACACGTCAAAGATCCTCGAGTCGGCTGTCGAAATTGTTCGTCTCGTCAAGGAGCAAAAATCCAGTGTGCTGATCCACTGCAGCGATGGATGGGATCGCACAGCGCAACTCACGAGTCTCGCGCAGCTGATGATGGATCCGTACTATCGCACAGTCCAGGGTTTCCAAGTGCTGATTGAGAAGGAGTGGTGCAGCTTTGGGCACAAGTTCCGCGATCGCACGGGTCATGGACTCAGCAACGCGTCGTCCGAGATCTCGCCAGTGTTTCTCCAGTGGATTGACTGCGTCTACCAGATCCTGACGCAGTTCCCCATCTCGTTCCAGTTCAACGAGCGGTACCTGATCCTGATTCTCGACCACTTGTACTCGTGCCGCTTTGGCACGTTCCTGTACAATTCGGAGAGAGTGCGTGTTCACGAGGAGTCGAACCACCCGACTGTGTCGCTCTGGACGTACATGAGCACGATTGATCGCGCAGTGATTGAGAATCCATTCTATCATCCACACGAAGCGCCACGAAAGAAGTGGAAGTCGAGTGTGACAGCGACACGTCAGTGCTATGAGGTCCCAGTCAAGTCGTCCACAGATAGCGGCTCTGAGCAGTTCAATCCCGAGAAGGTCGAGCAAGTCCAAAGACGCTATGCAAACGATGGCTCGTCGGTTCACACAGACAACTCGTCTCAGTTGAGTGGGTGTCTGTCCTCGGATGGATACGAAAGCGACAGTTCGGAAGCTCGCGAGCACGTTGACAGAGGAGATTTGGACGAGTTCATTCACGATATGCACGAGGAACTGGTCGTTGGTGCAAAAGAAGAGGAGGCTGGGAAAGACGGACGGATCCACGATGACTATGACAGCGAAGAAGAAGAGGGAGACTCGAGTGACTTGATGATGGACAACCGGTCGTCGTGCTTCCACAAAATCATCCGTGATTTGGACTCGGGCTTCTCTTTTCCGCAGCAAGTGGAGTCTTCCGCACTGACGAACTTCCAGGCGTCGACTGGATCTGTTGTGCCATCACCCCCACCTCCATCACAACCGCGATCGCCGCCGGTGTCGCAGGTTCCTGCACCAGCATCGCCTCTCATTTCAGCAACGCCCCCGACTCGACCATCGCTGTCGTGCTTGTTCACACCGATGGGCGGACGGGCATCGGAAGCTGCAGAAGGAATGTGGAATGCGTCCGACGCCGACTTGGCGTCCGAGAGCGACGAGCAGAGCCGCATCGGCAAGATGGGCTCGTTCGAAGACGTGATCATCCCATGCTGCACCATCAAAGCGCTACACTTTTGGACGCGCTACTACCTGCGATGGGATCCCGCGACGAACTTTGGTCGCGATGCCAGCATCGAAGTGGAGACGTTGCATCGTGACCTGCTGCTGCGCTTCGAGTCGCTGCAGAGCCGAGTGGACAATATTCGACAAGAAGAATCTGCAAAGTGGAGACGTAAGTTCCAACAGCGGCAAGGCAGTGCCAATGGTTCTAGAATGATGGGATCCCGCTTTGCCACGGCAAGCGGTGATGACGATGATGAGATGTTCAGCTTTGATGATGTTATGACCTTTAGAGGGAAATCGTCTCCGAAACCTGTGGTCGTGCGTCCGAGTCACACTGATGTGGTCCACCTGTCGCTGGATCAGCTTTTGAAAGACGAGAATGGTCGAACGAAGCCTCAGTCTCGACAGACAATGGCGGCAGCGGCATTGACCATTGACGAGCAGATTGCGCTGCTGAAGCGACAGCGGCAGGAGAGTTTGGAGAGCATCGAGAAGGAGTTCCAGGGCAATCTCTCGAGACTAATGAGTCAATCGCGCGCGTCGTAATCAAGATGAAAGCGAAAACCCGAGGCTGTGTTGATCATGCACTTGTAGATAAAAGCGTTTGGAGTTTTTAGGAAGATGAAGAAGC